>JACJUY010000778.1:0-19782 GCA_014220935.1 Platorchestia sp. MABIK
CACGTAGCCACACAACACACGTAGTTGCACAACACACGTAGCCACACAACCCACGTAGCAACACAAGACACGTACCACACAACACACGTAGCAACACAACACACGTAGCCACACAACACACGCAGCAACACAACACAAGCAACACATGTGCAACACAACACATGTGCAACACAAGGCCCTGACCCTAGGCTGTGCCGAGGCCGGCGCTCATGCCCCGTAATTAACGGAGAGAATATAACGATTTTCTGCCGCTACATTACGGCCGAAGTTGGACGACAGTTGCGCTGTGAAGGATTTCCCCGGAGTGCTGCCCGTCTCCCGCCGTAGCCTGGGTACGCTCTCCCGTCCGGGTTGTGGGATGCTCCCTTAGGGCGTGGGGGTGTGTGGCAGTCACTGTAGTGGAACTTGTGGTGTGCAAGTCAGCTGTGACTGTTTTTGCAGTCAGTTTCCTTTGAGTGTCATTCTGTGTGTTTTGTGTGAGATTTTGAGTGGTGTGTACCAGGCTGTATGGTGTGTATCAGGCTGTGTGTGGTGTGAGCCAGGCTGTGTGTGGTGTGTACCAGGCTGTGTGTGGTGTGTACCAGGCTGTGTGTGGTGTGTACCAGGCTGTGTGTGGTGTGTACCAGGCTGTGTGTGGTGTGTACCAGGCTACACGGGATGTAACTTCGTTATTCCGTTTCGGAAATCTAAATTGTGTTTCAGAATCAAATTTTTGTGACTTCTTATTAGTAAATATGAAGTAAATAGTTAATTTCTGGCTTCCGTTTAACTAACAAGATCCATTATGATTTATGTTCGAAATTGAAAGAAAGTTGAAAATTTATGCGAGACTTTGAAGTTACAGCATTTGCATTATCATTCAACTTGAACTCTTCACGGTCAAATTTCCCTCACCAACGTACAGAAAATCGCTTCTATTTCAGGACCTTATGAAATTTAGTTTACTTCAATCTAATTCAATTCTGTATAAGTTTGGTGTTATGAATCTCACAGGAAATGTCTTATTAGCTATGCATGGAGACGGATCGTGGCGTTTTAAAAAAACAATATTCTATAGCACCTTTTCTCTGGCTACTTTTAATAGCACTTTCATGACATTGAACATTGTAAAAATGGCATATTTATGCACGTTTCACAGTCATTCGCACGTTCATGGAGTTTTGGGTCGTTACAATTGCCTTGTAGCTACCAAGCAAAACGTCCAGTTTTATCGATCAACATCCATGACGAAAAATAATTTTCTTGTGATTGAAAACCTACAGACGTCATATCGATGGGATCCAAGTGAAGAGAATTTGCTTCAAAGTCCGAAGTACATCTAAATCAAAGTCCGAAGTACATCTAAAAAGGACGCTATTGCACGTGAATCAGTACCTAAAATGATGAGTGAACGCAGCATATAAAAGTTCCTGTATTTGTACTTACGTTCGCAAAAAAGAGTCAGGTAAAACCGGTAGGGTTCAGTACACAGGCGAGCAATTCTCTCGTATTCCAGTCTTCTCTTGCGATGCTGCGCGTATATTTCGCTACGAACTGTCAAGGAAACTATTCAGGATCAGCGGTTCCCTCTTATTCCAGTGTTCTCTTAAGATCGTGAGCCCACAGTTCGTAATGAACAGTCAATTAAAACTATTTATGTTCAGCAGTTTCCTCTTATTCCAGTGTTCTCTTGCGATCTTGAGCTTACAGTTAGTAAAGAACAGTCATCTAAAACTATTTATGTTCATCAGTTTCCTCTTATTCCAGTGTTCTCTTGCGATCTTGAGCTTACAGTTAGTGAAGAACAATCATGTAAAACTATTTATGTTCATCAGTTTCCTCTTATTCCAGTGTTCTCTTGCGATCTTGAGCTTACAGTTAGGAAAGAACAATCATGTAAAACTATTTATGTTCATCAGTTTCCTCTTATTCCAGTGTTCTCTTGCGATCTTGAGCTTACAGTTAGTAAAGAACAATCATGTAAAACTATTTATGTTCATCAGTTTCCTCTTATTCCAATGTTCTCTTGCGATGTAGGGAAGCAAGAAACTGCAGGTCCGTGCAGCTGTAGCTGCCCCAGCCAAGCCTGCTCTCTCAACACAACTAGAGGCATGATAAACGAGGGTCTCTGTGCCGGATAATGACCTCTACATCCTAGTTAGGCCAGCCACAGATTTCCATGAGATAGACGTGCAAGATTTGCCGCTTGAGCTTCCAGTGAACTCTTCACAGGAACGGGTTTTCTTTTCTCCTCAGAAACTCGGGTCTTCTTTTTAGCTCAGAAATTGGGGTATACGTTCCCTCGCTGAAATTGGGGTACACTTTTCCTCTTGGATATTGGGGTATGCTTTTCGTTTTATAAAGAGGGGCATACTTTTCCTCTCAAATATTGGGGTATACTTCCCCTCTTAGAAAATAGAGTTTTCTTTTCTACTCAGAAATAGATTCTTCCTTTTCTGAGAAATTGTGGGTTTTTGTTTTTTCAAACATTAGCGTCCTTCTTTTTCCAAAAACAGAACGTTCTTTTTTCACAAAAATTACAATTTTCTTTTCTTCTCAGAAGTTGGACTATTTATTTTTCTGAAAAGCTGTTTTTTTATTTTACTTGCTGATGCTGGGAGCAGTTTCACAATAATTTTGAAAGACTCTGATGTTAATTTCAAGTGACCTGAAAGACTACGCTAGAACTCTGAAATGAAATTCAAGTGACCTGAAATAAAATTCTGCGACCACCTGACGTGGTGGTTGCATCTTAGAAGAAAAATAATTTCAATACGTAAAAAACAGCGTCAACTTCATAACTCCCTTAGAAAATTAAGATTCTAAAGCCTCTAATTCGTTAGTTTGTACGAACAAACGGATAATTTTGCACAAGCTTTACTAATTTGGAGACCCCCACTCAATTTCAAGGTTTTCGGCAATATAATCAGAAAGTTTTTATCTGAATTTCCACACTTCCTAATTAAGAGAAATCGACATGAATAACCTGAGAGGAAATATTTCGAAATACGTAATGAATGTCAGGCAACGGATTCAAAAATAACCATTCTTTCAATAAATAAAAATGTTTTCCATTGTCTTTTCTGCAAAAGTGCGTTGAGTAGCAATTATACCGGAGGAATGTTTTTAAAGGGTAATGTAATAAGAAAGTTATATGATCAGTTATGATAATGTTGGATGTATGTTTTATAATGGTATTGAAATGAAAATGTAATATAATGCATTGCTAAATAATGCTATATACAGTGCAACACCTGCTTAATGCTACAGGCAACACACAACACAGTGCAACACCTGCCTAATGCTACAGGCAACACACAACACAGAGCAATTCCTACCTAATGCTACAGGCATCACACAACACAGTGCAACACCGGCCTAATGCTACAGGCAACACACAACACAGTGCAACACCTGCCTAATGCTACAGGCAACACACAACACAGTGCAACACCTGCCTAATGCTATAGGCAACACACAACACAGTGCAACACCTGCCTAATGCTACAGGCAACACACAACACAGAGCAGCTCCTGCCTAATGCTATAGGCAACACACAACACAGTGCAACACCTGCCTAATGCTAGAGGTAACACACAACACAGTGCAACTCCTGCCTAATGCTATAGGCAACACACAACACAGTGCAACACCTGCCTATAGCTACAGGCAACACACAACACAGTGCTTGACACAACACACAACACAGTGCTTGACACAACACAATACAACACACAACACAGTGCAACACATGCGCGGCTCACCGCTCGCAGCCCGCACAGCCAGCTAAGATCTGCTCTGGATGCGAATAACGAAGATGGCTAAAATAAATTTATGGTTGGTGCGCACCTCGCGGCAAGTGTTGAAGGATGCTGGCTGCGAGGCCGCTGAGAAATGAAGTTAGCCCCTTGAATAATAGACTTTGAGCTCAGGCCTCTGTCATCCAGCAGTTAATTCTTCTCGGCACGGTCACGAGGGGAAGCGAGAGGGAGAACGACTGAGAATAGAAATGTGGAGGTTCCTGCTCGATTTCTGTTTCGTGTGTTGAGTTCAGTGTACCTCATTTTTGTAAGCTTGTTTATTGAGTAACTCGAGTTGATCGTTTGGGTATAATTACTATTCGAGGAAAATGTAAACGATTACTCCATGCAAGTTCGTTTGCGTTTTCTGCATGAGAGTTCTGTCTTGTTAATGATTTTGCATGCGATGAATATTTTTACTTGAAAATGACTTCCCCTTTCACAAATATCCGATACAAAAAAAAGAAGTGTGCTCTGTCTGACGATGATCTGCATGAATGAGACCACTAGAATCCACCCACAAGTCATGAATTTTGCGTGTGAAGGACAAATGACTGCAGTTGCTACTTTTGCTGCCCGAAGCACACTGATGAGATGAATGTGTCATTGAGGTGAGCTTGAAATTATGCCGCTCCATCTGCGTCGCTCACATTGATGCAATTCTGCTGCACGATATTCTGCAAAATGAGCTAGACGGACAGGATAGGACTGAGTAAATATTGACTTTCTGTTAAAATAGCCGCATAGATACATAGTTATTGCAACAGTTATTTTTCTTTATTCATCGGTACATAATTATAGCTTTAACCTATTTGCTTCAATAGCACTTCGGAAATTATTGAGAGACTGTTATTGCAACGTTTGTTGCTGAGATACCGTTTTTGCAACATTTATGGTTAAGATACCGTTCATGCAACATTTTTTTGTTGAGATATCGTTTTTGCAACGTTTTTTGTTAAGAAACCGTTATTGCAAAGTTTGTCGTTGTCACATAATGATTGAAACACAATTTTCTCAGGACAATTAGTCATTTAAACACAACCAATCTTCCACATTACACGAAAAAGTGGAATAATGCACATATATAAAAAAATGAACTATGGACTCACAGTGCGATAACTTCTAAAACATGGGAAAAGGACTGGATGTAGGATCTGATTGATCGTGTTCCTATTAAATACGTGATAAGAACCAAAAATAAAAACCAACTGATAATGGACATTCACTACACCTACTAACAAGGCATTGAAAAAAAAATCCTTTTTTTAAACATTATTTCCAATTCGCTTGAAATCGTACTTAATTCGATAACAAATATTGATTCGCATCGTGGAACTAGGTTTCGTTTTGCTCAATTTCAAAATGAGTTTACTATATAACAAGATGTCGTAATTATAGTCGTTATCATTGTAGCCTACTACAGTGTCCACTGTTCCCGAAAATATCGTTGTCGGCTGTCGTAGCAAACAAACTGCAGTGTTCACCACTGTGGTCAATTTCAGGAACTGGATATCCAAAATTGTTAAGTTGCCATGCGTGCCGCAGTTCCTGAACGATATCTTATGCTTCAAACTTTTTCCAATTTAATTTTTTTCACTAAGCAACTGACAACCCTGCATAGAAGCCAGGTGCTGTGAAGTCAAAGAAAAAATCCAAAATTGAGGATTTTCACGAGAAACAACTGCACCTTTGATGGACAATTCGAGAGCTAATTTTGACTGCAAACTGCATCATTACAATAACTTAAAATATTTGAAAATCTGATGCCTGTTTTATTCTATCAGAGACGTCAGTGTTTACTATTGTAAACTTCAGCGTAAACGATTATAGTAGACATAAGCATCCTGAGTAGTAACAGACTTCATCGTCTACCTTTATATGCAGAAGATTTCATTATGTACGATAGTATAAAACTTCGTTGTGTGCATCAGAAGCAGACATCCTTGCTTATCATAATCATAGACTCAAGTGTCTACGACTGTAGCAGATATCGGTGACGACTATTTGTAAAGTTTCATCATTAATCGTAAAACTTCAGTCAACGGTTATAGTAGATTAGATTAAATGTTCGTTTAAGCCTCCGTAACCGCAACAAAAGCGTTCCAAAGAAAGGAAGGAGGAATGCACAATCTAATATGGAGTTAAGAGAACGCGGAATCTACGCACAATATGTATAGTTACAACATGTTGAGAAAGAAGTTCATAATAGAAGGTAAAAGTTGATGAAGAAAGTATTAAATGTTTAAAAATAGGACAGTAGTGCACCGACAAAAATGGTCCGTATTAAAACAAAAAAAGACTGTTCTATTTGAATCAAAGAAACATCTACCTAAACTTTAGCACCTCACATATTCCCCCTGGAAGCGCGAATTACTATAGATACAATAGTAGCATCCCTCCGAGGAGCAAAGGTTAAAGTAGACTTAGGCATCTACCGTTATCGCCCTTTTCAGAGTTGTATCTTCCCGTGGACCTTCTGAAGCTCGCCACAGCAGCATTGTCCCTCGTGGGTCCTTGGGATCCGAAGATTCTTCAACTTGATCGGTCATCTTTGCGATTGGATCGATGGCTCTTCCTGTGATCTTGGAATGTTTACGCATCCGTCCTTAAATTAAGCATCCAGCTCTCGAGGAATTTACCGACAGAAATGAGATCTAAAAGAATCCGGCTTTCCGGCAATCCTTGTCTCTTGATCAGATATTTATCCCAGATGTTTTCCTGTTCTGAAGCCTGTGGTTTTGTTGTGCTCAGCCAGGACGTCTACCAGTTTTCAATAAGTTTTCATATTGATCTAAGAAAAAATGTGAAGATATGCAGTTTTTGTGTGTTGTTTTTGTAGTGTATTTTGTTCAACGTTGGTGCACCAGGAAATGTTCATAATTAATTGTGGTATTTTCAGTTATTTTCCTCATTTAACTGGAACGCAGAGGGATCATTTTTAAATATTAGACGATAAACCTGTTTGTTTTTACTTCAAAGTAAAATAATGGTGCACATTGAATGCATGGAACAATATTTTCTTTTGCGTGAGAACGATTGAAAATTTATTTTCCAGATTGCTGTTCTCATCATACCATTACTAACATTGCTGCTACATATATATAGAACATTATTATCTCTTATTTGTTACAATGTATTTTCTCCTCGTAAATAAATATTTTAAATCAAAATCATTCCTACTTAGTTGCCATAAACAACGATAATGTTAAGAAATACATAAATAAATTCATTCACTTTCACAGCTCATGAAAAGCTCGGATCTTTTAATGAAGATGACAATTGAGTTAAAAAATACGTTATTTACAATGAAACTCAATTAAAATATTACAGAACATGAAAGTATAATGATGATAATGATGATACTAATTTTACAAAATTCAAATCTTGATTATGATAATGAGAATGATTATGATTTACTAATGGTATTGATTATAGCAATAATATTCCTAATGAAAATATTACTTAAATTCACATCTCGAGTTAGGAACACAGACTCAATCCCAATGTTATCATTGTTATTTTTATTCAGTTACTTTGATATCGAGAATAACAGCAGCAGCAATGACAGAAAACAACATGGAACAACTAAAGCTTCCATTCCCGGTCCATTCAGCAGGCCAAGCCATTGAACATTTGGAGCAAGCCGAGGCGGTTGAGCAGCGACACCTACCGTGAAACGGCGGAGTGTTTTCCCCGCGCATGCGAATTGGATGCGGAGATTAGATTTAAAGGAGATTATCACAAGACCCACTCCCAAATATAACGGCGACACAACAAACTCCTGTGCCCAAAACAAGAGAGGAATGCCACAGTGGCTCCCACCAGCTTTCAGCTTATTAAGGGCGCCGTGAAGAGGAGAGGGATCACGGTCGGATCATCCTCGATGTTTTCACAAATGCTTTGCTTTGTGCACTAACCCTATGAGAAAAATAATCAAGTGTTTTCCCAAACTAGCTAGAGGCTGTGAAAATTGTGACCTCTCTAAAGTGCAGGAAACCTGCACGAAGGGCTGACGGATAAACGAGCGGTTTAAAAACGTCACGCACTTACGCATGAGAGCAGAAGCTAACGAGGCATGAAAAAATACGACCAATTAACGGCGGATCAGGGCAAGCAAGATGAGACTTCGCTCGCTACTCAACCACTCGGAACTTGCAGAAGCCAAGCCCTGCTGGACGCATTACAGTCTTCCTAAGGCCATTAGAATCCGTCCCGCCCTTGCAGTGAACCAGCGTCCCCGCCTCTACGACCGCTGATGACTGGAAATAAGTCCTAAACGCCACACAGAATGACTCAGTCTCAGTCAGAGCGCGATCAGCAATCATTCCAGTCGGGGACCCTCGCCTGGTCAATGGCGTAGGGAAGGATAGTCGTAATTTTCTTTATGGAACTCATAACGTCGATGGCTGTTCTTTCTTTGAGCTACTACGTTCTGGCTGTCCGTAGAACAGATCCACACACACGATAGAGAAGCTCGAAACTTTGTGAGCATTTTTGGCGGTCTGTCGAAGAACGGATTGTGGCTTGAGTTGTTTAGAAGGAAGATCTGTGTCTGATCGTATTCCAGACAGTGTTGTTTTGATCATTGTTTTATTCGTAATACCAATATCTCAAAACTAACGCTCTTTTGTGTGTTTTTTAGAATTTGTGAAAGAAATTTAACGGGCTCTTAGATACCATTCTCATAGAGTTTCAGCGATTGATGGACTGTGCCAAAGAATTAGTTAAGCAGCATACGCAGATAAATCAATAGCAAGGAAAATTCTTCGCTTCACAAACACAAATGTATAGTTGAAATTATTCAAAGCTTCTCTTACACTCCACAAATGAAACCTTGCCGCTAAAACATGCGTTGTTAAAATTAACACATTGACTTCGTATTGAGACAAATGTGAACCACTAGATAAACTTTTTCATTTGCTGACCGGTATAAATGAGCAGCATTTTAATTATTTCACTTCATTTTACAGGATAGATTTTGACTTACGCGGTAAAATATTACCGAGCTTCAACATTTTTCAGACTTTGTGAAAAGATAGAAATGCATTCAAGCAGTCCAATCAGTTTTTCAGTTTTGCTAAGCACAACCTAACCTAGTCGACCGCGCAAATGTCGCCAACGTGTTAAGGCTGGTTAGATGTGTAACTCGTTAACGAGGTAACACTTTCAAGAAGTAGAAACAGGAGCAGTTTATTATCCATTCCGCGACCGTACGTCAGAGTTGCGGTTACCCAAGATACATTACCAAATCTCTTTGCAATCTTATAATGTGCATAGGTCAAAGATTTTGAGACTCCCGATTTTAAATCTTTCTGGAAGTTAAAAACGTTGGTGGTGACTAGATGATAAAATCATATTCCAGTTTTCTTTCAAGGTTCATGAAAATTGTTTTGATGAAACTATGTTTCTAGTTTTCTATCATGGTTCATAGAGATTCTATTGATGTCATTATATTTTTATTTTTCTCTCACTGTTCAGGGAAATTATAATGAATAAGTTGTATCCCTTACAAAGATAAAATTATATTCATCGTAATGATAAAATTATATTCCTAGTTTTCTCCCACGGTTCATGAATCAATTTCAGAAGTATTAGATACGAATGAAATTTTACAAATTTTGTCCTTCATGGCGATCGACACGACTATGATGAAAAAAGGTCAAATTAGTCCACCGATTTTAACGCGTGGACTCGAATTTAAAAAATCAAGCCGATCACTGTTCCACAACAAGAAACTTTCCGCCAAAAAATCTTCCGTCGAAAGAATGCGCTGCTGAAATATTTATACCAGATTCTCAGTCCTGGAAATTTTCTGGCCTGTGATTTACAACTCGGAACATCGAAAGACGGAGCACGTGAAACCATTTTTTGAGCAGCGCCCAACGTAAACAAACACAAAAAAATGGGCTCCTAACGAGCCCTGCAAGAAACCTTTCTGCAGCTCGAGCGTTAAGTATTACACCGTGGACATGAATAGTTTCTTAATACGTACGCGATACGGGAAAAAGGCATCGGAAAATGCATTAAAATACTTCCGTTAGAGAGACTGGTAAAGGATATTTTTATAGGTTATCGGAGCTTTTATGATCATGAAAAATCAATTTTGAAAATATTTCTAGACTTCCTATCTTTATAAAAACTTGTATAACATAAACTACTAGAGATATCATTATTTTCACTTAAATTTGTTTTGATGAATTAGGATGAGGAGTTTTTAATAGAACTACAATTAAAACGAAAATTCTAAAATCTTAATTAGAAATAGAGCAAAGAACTTAGCAGTTAATTAAAAGGAAGCCCTTCCGAGAATAAAGCACATAGAAGTACTCAGGACAAATAATTTTGCATTCATCACTTGAAGGTATAACGTGTAATAATATTTACAATAATAATCTATTCTGTCTTTACTGTAGTACGAAGCACGAACAACTGTATTCTGGCGTCAGGTTTTTTTTCTTTACCTTGACTTTCGAAACACCGAACCATCGAATTGAAGCCCTCGAGGCGATATGTCACGTCCCCTACAGCAGGCAGACGTTGTATGAAGTACATATTGTACACAAAAGACATCTATCTTTGGGAAACAATGAAAAAATGCAATTTGTGCAATTTGATATTGTGCGCTTCATGTTGTGTGATCCTTTTGCAAACTCAAATGTCATGTCAATAAAGCTTTTGAAAAATGAAAAATTTTGCACCGTTGGTGCTCACAACAACCTACAAATGATTGCTTTTTTGATACTATGACAGTTTTTCATGAACTTTCTTGTAGAATTTAGAATTATATCATCGCCCGAGAGAATCCCAAACTTCAAACTAGAAGTTGTGTCATTTTCTCAATGGTTCGACATTTTAAACTTAAATAACCACGCATAAGCTTACTTACAAAATTGTAAAAATACAAATTCCAATCGCCAAGCAGAAAGAATTTTTTAAATTTTTCCTGCAGTGTTTATCACTGATATGCTTCACGAACATAGTTCATTGAATGTATTCAAAAAACAACAATCGTGCAACATTATCAAGAGATATTATCAAGAGACAGCAAAACAATAATGGCACTCATAGCTTTATTACATTAAATTTTCAATCCATTTTGAGTTCATTGCGAACTATCCGAAAAAGCTTGTTTTTAAATTAGTTTCAAAACGAGCCTCCAGTTTCTATGCTGCTAGTCCTAAAAAAGTATGAAATGCAACTAGCGTTGAAGATGGTAACATTTAAGAAGGCGAAAAGATTTTAAAAACGGTAGTTTCAAATTGACGCATGATCGAGTGTCTGTCCCTCAAAGTGAAGGTTTGAAGATTAGAAGCAGCGAGTGTCAATTTTAGCGAAAAGGAAAATAAACATTTTAAAAATTAGCAGCTGAATCTTTTAAATTAATAGTTTCATATTAACTCATGGGTGTCTTTTCCAATAGTCAGCGTTGAAATCTTAAAAATCTTTAGTTTCATATTGACTCATGAGCATCTTTTCCCTCAAAGTGAAGTACTGAATCTTAGAAGCTGCGAGCGTCTCAAATTTCACGAGAAGTAAAATAAAGCCGGCGAGTGGAAGCGGGACCGTGGAAGCCATCATGCCCTCGCCATCTAATTAATCCGAAACTTTAATTTTCATTATTAAGCTAACAAGGTTGAGGCTGAGGAAGTAAAAGCCATCTAAGTTGTTCTCAATGGAGGGCTTTTGGGTCGAACTTAGTGCGCTTGCTGGGAACTGCAGAACCAAAGTTGAAGTTGAACCGCGCGTTACACAACGTATGCAGGGCGTCCCAGCTCCCCAACTCCAAAACTTGCTCCTTTATTACACTAAGTCCGAACCAGAATCAAGGACAGAATTCAATTCCGCAATTTGCTTGTGAATGGGAGAGAAATGTTGTCTTGCAAAGGAAGTCGCTTTGCCTAATTTAACTTTAGTGAGAGTGGTTTAAACAGTTCCAGAAGAGCTGGCGCTTACGCTGGAAAAGCAATTAAATCATGGGCAGTTTTTTCAACGATGCTGTACGTAGCACGCAGGTCGAAAACTTTTCCCAGAAAATTGTTGCAATTCATTAACGAAGCTTGCCGTCGCAGAATCCCATGTACCTTAAAGTGTGTGCAATGAAGCATAATTAAGTTAATGATGCTACGTTTTTATTCCCGTTGAAGTGCTTAAAAAGAGAACTATTGGAGAAATATGATTCAATTTTTCTCACATCCGACCTTTTAATGACAACAAAACTCACAATTACATCATTTACCGTCACTGAATAAACCATTCAAGTCATAAATTCAACCAAGTCTACAATACATTTTCTAGATGAAAAATTTTCAACTGTGACGTTACTTCTTTATACTAAGTTCGGTTGAACAATTATATAGAATAAATAAATTATGCATTATAAATAAATTTTCGCAAATGGAAATTTTTTTGAGCAATTTTTAATTTTGTCGGTAAAGACTCATCGGTTAACCAGAGCGTGAAGTTCAGATAGTGACGTCTGGTGCTTTGCCCACCCAGCGCCGCTAAGCCGCTAGCCCACGGTCGCAGAGTTGTCCTATCGCCGGCATGAAGCAATGCTTCCTATACCTCGATTTAGGAGGGATAACATGAAGTCGCCTGGAAGACTTAAAGCTCGCGATTCATTGAAGAACTCTTTCTGTACACGGCTATATACACTCGTACATTTAATAAACGTATATATTTAATGTACATATACATACACTTTTATAATGGTTTCTAGTACAGTCCGAGGTAGAACTCTTTTTAAATGTTCAAGCCTAGTTGTTTTCGTAGATTGATGAATCATTGAAATCTTGGCTTTGGTTTAAATCATGCACTAGTGAAATGTAAAGTGTGAGCCTTTTTTAGCTCTAAGCCTTGTACCCAGAAATGAAAATTGAACGATTTAATCTTTTCAATTTATTTTTTAATTTACGCTATTGTAGAATTTTTAATGTCCTTGAATGGTTAGTTGTTAAATTCATCGTTTTGGCTTTGAATCCTACAAATGCGAATTTTTGCGAATTCTTGAATGCGAATTGTAAGCCTTTTGGCTCAGACTCGAAATGAAAACTGTAAATTTCAATCACTTGAAGTCATTTTATAAATAATGCAATTTTCAGACTTCTGATGCATCAAGAAAGTTTTTTTATCGATTATAAACAACCCCAATACGGCTTTACTAAATGTGACTATGCAGTTCAGGCCCCATTTTTTCGAAATAAAGAGCGGTGATGTTAACAAAATTCTTTTAATATCAAAGTTTATTTCAGGAAATGCATGTCAATGATACCTGCCCCTCTGCGACATTCAGATGCAGCACTCAAAATAAAAGGTACTGAAAATTTATGACATGAAAAAATCTGTTACAAGTACCGATTTGATTTGTAAGTATTTGGTCTTACTTCAAATAAAACTGAAAAACTTTATTTTTAAAGTAGTTTTTAATTACTTAAATTATGAGGTGAAGTGACAGATAGCGTCAGCTCAGAGCTCAAGGTTTAAAATTCATTTTGCTTGAATTGGTAGTTTTTGAAACACATTAAGCTTGCGTTTTAAAAGAAAATGCAACGGTAAAACGCTACAAGTCCGTAGTTGTTCTCACGAATGTTACCTTGAAGGGTGATTCCTTTGACATTTTGATAGAATGTGTCAGAGTATCTATTTCAATCGAACTAAAAAAATTGAAAAATGGTCTCACAAATTGATCCACAACCATTCTAAAATGAGCGAATTTTTAAATTTTCATGTTAGAACTACCACAACCCCATTGACAAAATCGTCATGGAGGGCCTTGAACCTCTTTTTGGTACATGGATATAAAATCTGCTTTAATTTATTCACTCGTTATACCTTTTCGATACAACTTATTTTCATTAATTTTCACGATATTTGCTCACTATGATGCTGCACTTCAAACTTATTTAGTCAAATTTCACAAGAGAAATGCGTTTTTGCAAGTGACATTTTGAGAATGACGAACAAATTCTAAAAATTGAATAACTGCAAGATTTCAAGTGAAGTGAAATCTTCAGTCGTTTTACATAACCATATTGAACAAAATATTTTTAAGCAGGATTTTACTTTAAAAGACGTTATTTCCGCCGCATAAATAGTCCTTCCTGCTGCGCCTTCAGCAATAACAAACTCTGCAAATATGCTCAAATAAAGTATTCATTGCCCTATTGCATGGCTCCATTTTAACAGCGAAACATTGTTTACAACGCAAGAAGCTCGCTAGCGCCGGAGTAAACAAGCAATTCCTCATTAATGAACACAACCCAAGTTTTTTCTCAAACTTCAGCACGACCAAAATTTATTCTAACATCAAGCAGACTATCCTTAAATATTTCCAGCATTTGGAGCTTAAGCATCAATGGATCAGATATTCACGTTAAAGACAAGACATTACGAGCATTATGAGGAAAAAATATATATAAACGGTAACGCTTCAATGAGATTATGCAGAAGACTTTTATTCCCGGCAGCCTCTTGCCAAAAACATCGGCCAAAAACACTCACTCGGGGAAGAGGAAATCTTTCCGGAACCGCAAAGAAAAAAACGCATTCCAGCCTCACGCAAATCTCAGAGAAAACAGAATTAACGGAGCAAAAGGCGCGGACTTGGCACGAGAAAACGTCTAAATCAAGTCCAGGTGTGGTGGACTCTTCAAAGGAAATATTTATTCTGGTCCGTAGCTTCTTGTAGGATTGGACGAAGCAGAGAAATTCTAACAGGGATCCTATTTCACGAGTTCCTTCCTCCTTGATGCTGTGAATTGAAATGCTGCCTTTCAGAGTCCTTCAGGAGTTACACTCCTCCTCTTGTTGTTCCGGGCTTCTTTAGTGACGGAAAATCCGACCAAAAATATGTACGTATTTTCTGTGCAAGATTTCTAAACTCATTTGGTTTCGTTATTTCTAGCAAATTTTCCTTCCGGCCTTCGGAAGCGCATTACTTTAACATGCGTGTAGACTTCCAAGGAAAATATCTTTATTTGCCTTTTGATCTCTTTTTGCAAAGCTCATTTGATAAAACTAATTGACTTAGGTGTGAAGAAATTCTTCCAAGCTTTTATTCCACACTGGTGAAAAAATGAATCATTTTATTTTAGTTCGCTTCAGCAGCGACGGGGGTATTTTTTACATTCGGTGATAATTCAATTTTGAACAGCCGGAAGCGAATGAAAAGCTAAACACGAAGATAACCATTATTTTCTACTCGAGGAAATTAATGAAAAGTGTTCAGAAATTCAAAGTCAATTTTCATCACACGTATATGAAGAAACTCACGGTAGCGTGTCTTTAAAATAAGTATTCAACTACCATCAACATTTTTGGAGGAAAACTCAAAAGATTCTTTGGAAACATGACGTACGACATCTCCTTGAGTGGAATTCTGCCAAAGAATGTAGCTATAATGTTGATGAACGGAAGGTTTCCTTCCCTGGGAATGGGCATTAAAAACGGACCCTTGTTTCAAAAGACGGCATCGTCATGAAAATTTGTGTTGTCATATTTTTCCATTAGCGGCGCACCAGCTGCGGACGCCGCCGCATGCCGCGCCTCCTTCTGAACATCCCCGGCTTCTTGGGGCGTGCGAGGCTTAGGGTACTTCTAGTTAAGGGTACCTCGGAGTTAACTCTGAGTTAAGGGTGTTTCTTTAACTCTGAGCTTAGGGTACTTTTGGGGTACCTCGAAGTTAGCGCTGAGTTTAGCGTACTTCTAATTTGGAGGTACCTCGAAGTTAACTCTGAGTTTAGGGTACTTCTATTTTGGGGTGCCTCGAAGTTAACTCTGAGTTTATGGTACTTCTATTTTGGGGTGCCTCGAAGTTAACTCTGAGTTTAGGGTGCTTTTTGGGGAACCACGGAGTAAACTTTGACGTTAGGGTACTTCTAGTTGGGGTACCTCGAAGTAAACTCTGAGTTAACTCTGAGTTTGGAGTACCTCAATGTTAAATGTAACTTTGAGTTTAGGATGCTTTTGAGTTTAATGTACCTCGAAGGATAAGGCAATTCTGTTTTTAAGGTACTTATGAGTTTAAGGTTCCAACAAGTTAGGGTAAATATGAATTTAAAGTTCTTCTAAGTTTATGGTACCTTGAAATTAAATGTAACTCTTAGTTTCAAGTAATTTTGAATATAGGGTATCTCAAAGTTTAAGGTAACGCTGAGGAGTTCAAGAACGCACTGTCAGCAGTGTTCAGTGTTTGGAATCAAATTGACTTTAAAGTATTTCTAAGTTTTATGTGATTTCAGTCCAGGGAAATTTCAAAATTCACGTCTTAAAACAGCCCTACGATATTTTATTTCGTCGAACCCTTGTGTGTTTTTTCGTGGTTGCAGTTTCTTGGTTATTTTGTTGTCAGTCACAACCTGATGTCATTGTCAATGTTATAATGGGTGTTCAATAACGGAAACCTTAACAAAAAGTATTCTAACGGCACATAATTAAGCATGCCAGCATATTTTGTGAGAACAAACTTAAGGAAGCCTTAGAGTTGGAATCTCCATCCAATTGCTGTTGTTTAGTTTATAATAAAATTGTGTTAAATAATCGGGAATTTATGAAAATAATTTGTTAATCAATCGGTGAAATAATTTTTACATAATCGGAAATTTCAGAGTGCGCAAAAATTTGAATTTAATATATTGAAGTTTCGTGACTTAGAATCATTCCCGAGTAATAATTACGAACAGCGTATGTGGAATACGTGTTTTGTAATTAACGAGGGAAATTTTTTATTTTAAGAAATTTCGTGCATTCATAATACTCGAACAAAAATTTAAGAAAAATGCGTAGTACTTAGAGGTTTTGTTCAGCTTTGTAACGTCATAATGTCCTGTACGCAGGTAATTAAATTCCTGGAAGATGACATTAAGCGATGAAAATCATCAAAATTTAGCGTTACATCTACACTGCATGTCGCTGCACTCGACCCTATTAGCATGTCAAGTAGGGAGGTGTGTTCGAGAGCATGTTATTTCAAATGTTTTATTTTTCTAAGATTTTTGGTACCGTGTACATCCACTCTTCGAAGACATTTGTTTTTACTCTAAGGAATAACACAAGAATAGAATACAGCGACTAACTTTATCTCAGTTATCAGATACATGCACTCTCGCTCCTGACGCGCTCTACAGGCTTCAAGTTGATCTGTGTTTAATCTGCAGGAAAAGAAAATAAAAATCAGTTGACAATTACTGTAAAATGCTGTTATAAATAGAGTAGTATAATTTAGGGAAGTTAGTATAGTATTCACGACTTGTATTAAGCTACGATAATCATTTAGAGTGAATTATTAATCCATATCAAATTTTATGATAAATTATTCGTGCCGCGTTTTCGATATTTTTTTTAGTTTTTGTTACAGTCTTCAAATGAGTTAATCGAAATTATAACTCAACTATACATTATAATTTGAGAATTTTTTATGGTTTCAATGGGTACTTTCTCATTCACTAGAGTTCCGTTTATGACGTCAAGTTTCTTCGATAAAATGGATGAGCATCTGAATTAGTGGGAAGTTCCCCTTTTTACGGCAATTTCAAACATATTTCACTCTGACTTTAACTTCATTCTTTGATATCTATTCCAAACGGGGACAAAGTTCCTGTGGTGAAACTGGTAAATGATGTTCAGTAAGTTAATTTCAGCATTGTACTACATAGCTTAAGCCTCACGGTTGGACCCTGCTGGAGTTGCCTGTGTGATCATCGCATGCTTTGAAAAATACACAATCTGAAGATTACTGGAGAGAAAGACGTGGGCGACTGTGATGTTCTGCAGAGTTATTTACGGCCCGAGTCTCCCGCGGTTCTCAAGTGAAACATTTGTTCTCTGACCTAACAATTGTATAAATGTGAGAGCATACGTCATTTTATACAAATTCATTTTACATCTTTAATTCATTTTATTATCTTGAACTCTTTAACCAATGGCAGTTGTATGTAGTAATTAATTTATCTTTTCCCACAGCTTTAATTTCAGCATCCTCAAAACTGTGCACATTCATATCCGATCTTTACTGTCCTATCCTTCATATGCCAACGTCGCCTACTATTTAGGGATTTCAACACTTCTATATTTAAGAGACTTTATATTTTTAACACTTCTACATTTAGTAATTCGAACACATTCACCACTCAGCATGTACCAACACAAATATTTATCTTTCTATTTATCACCGGAATACAAAATGAACTCCAACGACCTTCGTATTTTAAAGTTATGCCGCATGTTCCTCCAGCTACGTAGCTGCTGTATGAATCTTTGAGAAGTGCACGTTTTCGCTCTAAGCTCCCGACCTCTTCAGCTAGACGAATCCAAGAGGCCGCTTAGACGTCCTTATTTTCATTTCTTCTCACAGAATCCATAATCCCCTCTGGCTTCTTGCTCTTGTAGCCCATCTGTGTTTTTCTTACGCAGGATTTTACTTAAATTTATTGCTCTGAAAGACCTGAGTCACGTTGAAGCTAACAGGAAGAATTTCTCGAAAGGAAAAGAAGTTTAACTTTTCTTCTAGAAATCATTGTCAGCAATATCATCCAAAGTCATTTAAAACCCGTCAAAAGAACTCTAAGCTTCAATTTCCACATCTATGTTGCACAAACTTATTCAATGAGACAAAATCTTGTTGAATTTAAGACTCAAAAACGGCCAACCAATCTTCCCTGCATTGTAAAGCTGTAATGCAAAGGTTGACCCCCCTACACCAATAAGCCAGACTTTCCTTTTTCGATTCCAATACGTTTTGATTCTGTATTTTTTATTTCTCGGTGTCTCCTCCAGGGACAACAAAGTAATAAAACGACGGCAATTCCTAGCATGGCTCTGGCCGACCCACGTAAGCAGTTTTTCTCGCCCTTCTGAAGACATTCCGTTGTGACCATCTAGGCAGCATCCCCAAGTTTCGACCGGCGCTTCAAGACCCTCCATTTTTCAAATTTCCAATTGGTGACTCTTTCATGGAATTCCAAGTTTAAATTGATATTCTTTGGGGAATTTTGATGAGGAACAATTGAGGGTAAAGCAGCAACTTTCTCGGGAACTTTTGGGGCAAAATTCGCCGCTCCTTATTCAAAATAGTCCAGAAAATGATGACAATATCGCAAAGACGAAAATCCCGGGAGGGTGCGATTGCGTCCTTGTCCGGAGCGCGGATTAGACGTTTTTTCTGGGGCCGATACCCGTCTCGGCGAGGCTCAATTTGCAGCTTCGAAGCGAGCGAAAAAATTCAAAAAATCACAGACGGTTTGAATGAAACAAACAAAACTCCGGAGTCCTTTGACTGTTTATTTTCAACTATTCGATCCAACTAAGCTTGGCGCTATGAAAAAAACGTAATATTTTTATAAAATACTTTGTTAAAATGAGTTTTAGAATGTATATGTATTGTAAAAAATGTGGCTTGTTTCCTTCTCGATTTATCGTCGTGTGCAGCTCATGTCATATCAGTATTTTCCGAAATTTAAAAATTCCACATGGCAGTAAAATTTTGTATTCAGCATTGCATGGTCACCAAACGTTATTGAAAGTAATTGTATCATCAACGGTTTATTATTTATGGTTGATATTTGAGTAATTACTATTACATCCGGAAAAACATTTTTTAGGATTTTCATCTAATTAATTTGGTTGCTAGCTTATTTATTTTTCTGGTCAACCAATTTAGGTAGGTTTCTGGTCAAAACCATCCCTTCGCCATCACACCACCTCCTCCCACCCCCACACTGCCTTTTTACTCCATCACATCAGCTCTTTCCACCATAACACCACCTCTTTCTCTTTTCATACTACTTCATTCTACCCTCACACCACCTTCTTCCCCCATAACACCATCTCATCCCCTCCTTCTACCTCACATCTCCTCCTTCAACCTTCATACCACCTCCTTTCCCCCATCACACCACTTACATCCCACATCACACCACCTCCATCCCCCATCACACCACCTCCATCCCCCATCATACCACCTCCGTCCCCCATCACACCACCTCCATCCCCCATCACACCACCTCC
>JACJUY010000778.1:26250-43426 GCA_014220935.1 Platorchestia sp. MABIK
GTCATGTGTATCCGTCCACCCCGAAGTGTTCGATCGTTATCACGGTCGTGCACCACCTCTTGATGTACATACCTACGATAGGCCTGCGAGATTGAGGTGGTCTGCAGTAGTAGAGCTTTCACTTATCAACGTAGAGCTTTCACTAATCAACGTAGAGCTTTCACTAATCAACGTAGAGCTTTCACTAATCAACGTAGAGCTTTCAATAATCAACGTAGAGCTTTCACCAATCAACGTAGAGCTTTCAATAATCAACGTAGAGCTTTCACTAATCAACGTAGAGTTTTCACTAATCAACGTAGAGCTTTTACTTATAACGTAGAGCTTTTACTAATCAACGTAAAGCTTTCACTAATAATATCGTAGTGAAGCTTTCACTTATCAACGCAGAGCTTTCACTTCTCAACGTAGTCGTAAATCGAATGTACCAAATGATACGAATACTTTGTTTATGATAATGTACAAACGGGAAACCATTTTCATCAGAATGGTAAGCCTAATTCATCTGTATCAGTTAATCACGACTTAGCCGTAATTCCAATGTAGTGTTAAATGTTGATAAAGTGTTTCATCTACATGGTACCACACAGTCTAAACACTGAAAGCAAGTCATTATCCAAAGCACTGAAAAATCTACTGGAAACATACATATCAGCGAGTCAGATGGTCGTTGATCTAAGTTTAGAGCAAGAAAAACTATTCCAGTTTTTTATTCTTTGATTTTCCCTTCATTGTCATGTTCTCTATCGATAAGTATTTTGTACGCGTCTTTTCCATTAATGTAAATAAAAAATAAAAATGAGCTTCACTTCTCCCACATGGGAATATTAAAGTGATAACCGCGTCATGATGTACCCAACAAACCTGTGTAATCCACTGCAAATAAATAAACTATGATGCAATTTCCCCGCTTAACGCTTTTATCGCGACGGGAGTCGCCGGAGGTCACGGAGGGGATTTTCATAACCCTGGACACCGACTGTATAGTATTCAGAAACTCAATTTTCATACACACTTGATCAAAACTAAATTAAGGTATGATCCGGCTTACTATTTTTAAAATTGCTCGCTACAATTGATTTTGAATTTGAGTTGAACATGGGACTTTAGTTTAACCCACTGCGGTTAACGTGTTAATACAAATTAATTATCTCTTTAATGAGATGAACCACACTCTCACTTCTAAGATGACCAAAGCACATTACACGATATAGGAAATAGATATCGGTCTATTCTGGTATTTTAACTTCTTTGGCTTTACATTTTCGTGTTAATACTTGGTACCACACAGTCTGAGTTTTGACAATTGGCATGGGTATTACGATACCCATGTGGGAATTTCAACTAAAGATCTTAATATTGAGAAATTTTAAAAACAAATGTTATACATTTCATAAATCAACTTTATTGGAAATAAGCTTTTTCTTTTTTCTTCTTATGCAATATCGCCTTTTCGTCTATTCTATTCCTTTTATGGAAAAAGTCTCAGTTTAGCGCAAAGATAGGTATTTGGTTTTTCTCTTTAATTAAATAGAAAACCAACTTTGAATGTAAAACGTACATTATTTTAACAAGAATGTAAATTTGTAGTAAAAGTTTAAATCAAGCATCATTAACGATATATGAAAAGTTATAGGCCCCTACTGGGGAAGAAAATAATATTTTAACAGCCAAATTCCCTTAATATCCCCTGAAAATATATTAACTTCAATTTGAAGTTTTTGTCTCATTGGCCAGATCAGATATACTAGTTCAATTTAAAGCCTTCATATAAAAAAACATATACAAATAAATTTTTTTATAAATAAATCAACGGCATAAAATATCAACACGTTTCCTAAAAACAGCAGAAGAGACCCTTCAATGTGTTTATTCCCTACGGTACGTGAATCCCCAAGCAATGTCTGTTCAATTCTCAACGAGATCAAATAAAAGTCATCTGCCAATGAAATCAACATGAATCATTTTCATCATGACATTGTGTTGCTGATTGTGATACTTCGCGATCATTTTTCCCTTACATCACCGAGCCAAACTATTTAACTGTTCATTGGACGCGGTAATTTTTTAGCGACCAGAAACCGAGCTTTACGACGGTCTGCGAGCGCGCAACTTACGCCACACATCAGCGGTCGACAAGAAATTACGGCCCAGCTAAGTTTTCCGATAATGACTTTACTATGAGTTTATTATTACTTTCCAATCAAGGTTTTGTCACAAAATAGTCAAAGTTTGACTTGATGGTGCCACGGCTCCCATCGCAGGTCTCATAGAGTCTACAAAAACTCGACCAGAATGACGCACTTCGAAAAACGAAAAGAAAATTTAGCAGAGAGTCTCTACACTTCCGATACTTTTTATGTTTGCGCGAAACTTGTTCCTTCTTAGTGAAAAGTACTCGGAATTTCCGGTTTGTCGACATACCATTCATAAAATGGCTCAATTTTCTTTATTCTTACTAAATAATGCGAGTTTATTCGCTTNCCTTCTTAGTGAAAAGTACTCGGAATTTCCGGTTTGTCGACATACCATTCATAAAATGGCTCAATTTTCTTTATTCTTACTGAATAATGCGAGTTTATTCGATTAGTTTTCCAATCATGAGTTCACTGTTTGAACTAAGTTGCAAATGTGGCTAGTATTCCTCTCTTGTAGCTTTTACGTATAAGATGCGGTAACAAATTAGCTGAATTTAAATAAAAATATGATTTATCCCGGTTTTGCATAGAGAAATAAAATATCACCTTTTTATGCACGAAATTTTAAAAGACATTATTAAGAAAACATGTTTTCAAAACTGGCTCATCTCGGTTATAAGATAACGTCTAATACGACATCAATGCGAAAGCCATGTTTGTTAAAGTAATACAAGAACATTGTCGGGTAAATAAATGTAATGGTCTTGTTTAAAAATGTCATATTCTCGTAAGTAGCAAAGAAACTTTGGTTTTTGTCTAGGTCTAGGATTAAGGTTTAAATCTTCTTGAGACTTTGAAAGGATTCCCATGCAATGTGAGAAGACGACATCTGGACTCGGAATTGAATATGGAAATGACATGCAAAGAACATTAAAATTCAGGTCCAGAACTGAAGTCCTCCTCCAGAAGTGTTTCCTTAGCTCGACCAATTCTTATGTACTGGAGCCTACTCATTCTTTCCGTAAAAAGAGAAAGAAACTTCGACCCTTTGAGTATGAGGTTCGCTGAAGACCGTTTTTAAAGACCCGTATGAAATGAGCAAAATTAGAGTGGACACATAAAATGTTTGGTGAATATGGTGCAGTCGTGACGAGCCTTTCAAAGTTAGACTGAAAAATATTTCGGTCATATGGCTTTCTGGAAAAGATGCTCGTCCCTCGACGGACTCGAATTAAAGAGAAAGGAAATTGAGTCTCGAGACAAGTTCTGCGATTTAATTCTCGTAAAAATCCCGGTCGTGGTTCAAAAGGCAATTCAGACGGCAGATGGAGGCCCTTTTGACTGCGGGCTCACAATGGAACAGGCAGAGTTATCTAAAGATTCCTTCTCAATGCGCCTCAAGTATATTCTTGACCTGAAGAATACGAGATAATCTGCTTCGCACAATTGAAGTACTTAGGAATACAAGTATAAAAACGAAAAACAAAACGGATTGGAAAAGGCACGTACACTACAACATTGACGTCTCTGAGCGCCGTTTTAGGATCTCGTTAACTGAATCATCATGTTAGATAATTGGAAAGGGCGATTCGAAACGTGTTATTTGAGAATCTGTCTTTTTAGAATCCAGGGTCTTAGGAAAATGAATGGAAGGCATTCTGACTCCCTACCTTTTCATGAGACCATCGTAAGATTACAACAGGCTATGATAAAGCTAAAATCTACAAATACGTTATTATGTTTAAAATATGTTTTCTATTTCTGTGGTGCACAATAACATTACATTCATTTGAGTTATGACAACAAGTCAATACTTTCACAAGTTATAATTGATGCCTGTTTAAAGAAACTGGCCGTCTATTATTGCTAGTGGTTATTTTTACCATCGCTGTGTTTTTGACAGAGTAGAAAACGCACCGAAGTATTTCAGCGGCATTTCGAAATTAATTTCAAAATGACAAATTCACGATCCTAAAAATTTTTCCATTGCTTACTTCGTTGAAAAAAATTAATGGAAGTTAACTCCAGGAACAAAAAACTATTCAAGCATGAGTTTCTTTAAAAAGAACTTGCATTGAGCTTTCGACTCCCAGGTGCTGATTTGAATCGCCTCCATATCTTTGAATGTATCATAAAAGAGCCAGGCTGAATGATTGTGAACGTTATTCGATGGTGGCACAGTAATGAGCTTTTATCGAAGAATCGACACCAACTGCTATCATTTTTATAAATAAATATAATATACAATGAACGTGTTTTCTATCGCTATTGCACACACCTCTTTAGAGTGTTTAAGGGAACTTCACATTTAAGGGTGTTATTGCTACATTTCAAGACTCGTAATGCTCTTTTATGTGTTTAACAGGAATATTTCTTTTTATGGGCATTATTGCTAACCATCAAAAATCATACTCTTCTACTTGTTTTAACGAGAATTCTCCTTTTCATGGGCATTATTACCAAATTTTTGTATTCATATTGAGCATAGTGAGCAACCGATAGTCCATGATTAACTCTAATTATAAGTTTTTACTGGCTTTCGGTGAAAATAAACTAAACGAGACGAAGTCTCCAAACAGATAATAAATAATTTGAACTAAGTATCCACAAACAAAGGCACACAGCATTCTAAGGAACTGCTTAAGCAAGTCGAGCTTTAACGTATTTATGTAAGCCAGAGCCGTGTTCATGCTAACAAGACCAGGGCAACATGGCGGTGGCGCACTGCGCATGCGGTGTCACCGTGCCTGGGTTAATTAAGCATAACTCCGTGGGTGAATTAAGCACAACTGCGTGGGTTAAGCATAACTGCGTAGGTTAATTAAGCATAACTGCCTGGGTTAAGCATAACTGCGTGGGTTAATTAAGCATGATTTCGTGGGTTAATTACGCATAACTTCGTATGTTAGGCATAACTGCGTGAGTTAAGCATAACTGCGTGGGTTAATTAAGCATAACTGTGTGGGTTAAGCATCACTACGTGTGTTAATTAAGCATAACTTCGTAGGTTAAGCATAACTGCGTGAGTTAAGCATAACTGAATGGGTTCAAGCATAACTTTCTGTTGCCATGGCCTCCCCTAGTTGGACTACGAAAGGCTCTTTGTAGTAAACATCTGGACGTTGCTTTTATCCATGATCCGCTAACCCTTTAAAAAAACATTTTGCCTTTATCTGTTCCTTCATTCAAATTGGGGCACTTAACGATTGTTTTACTCTATTATCTCTTTTCAAATTCGGTAAAAATTAAGTCATCAACTCATGAAGCTTACGAGAAATGTCTTTCCATAAAGAACAATGCATGTATGATCCGACATATAATTCAGTTGAATATTTGAGTTCCTAATTTTCAGTTGCCCAATCAACTAATTAAATCGAAATTGCAGCCTAGGAATCAACGGATAAGTTTTATCTACTCTCCTGCTGGCAATCAGTAGTTAACATCTAACCTTTCNTTGAACCATCTAACCTTTCTAACCTCATGACCTTCAAAATGCTTACTTCCTGTATCTCTGAGGTTGAACCTTATCCTGACACCATTTAAAAGGGAAACTGAAAAAATCCCTGTGAAAAGGCATTCATGTGAAGGATGAATAAAAAATTTGCATTATATGTCTAAAGAATATCCTAATAAATGAATTGTTAACATGACCAGTTGTGGCACACGGCTTAGTGTTGATTTAGTATTTTGGTTTGGTTTGTGGGATTCGGTTTGTATCACATCTAGTCCGCAACGCTAGGAAAGGAATAATCGCATGGTAATAATAATGAAACGTATTTCTTCTGCGTTCTATTGGATCATGAGGCTCGATATAAAGTATGCAGGAAAGTTTACTTCAGTAGAGTATAAAAATGAGCACTGATTTATGGTCCGTCTGCACGGATTTATGGTGACCAGGTGGAAATGGCATAACGTGACAGTAATATTTCAAAACTGGTATAACGTGCCAGTAATATTTCGAAACTGGCATAACGTACCAGTAATATTTCTATTCAAATTAGCACAAATCCAAGTTGTTAAGGATCAGTTTAGTTCAACTCTAAACAGAATTCAATTGCATGGGTTGGGGGGATTTTTCGAATGGAAAGTTAGCGTTGTGATCTAACTAATTAATGAAGTATACAGCTTTAAGAAAATAATTTTTGCGGTGCGAATGTGCTAGTAATATGAAGAAATTAAGGTAGTAATTAGAATTCAGTGATTTTGAAAAATATCACAATTATTGAACCTTCTTCCAGTTCAAGGTTCATGCATAAGTTTCATCAAACAACAGAAAATAAAGTTGTGACCTTAGTTTATCTTTCATTTACAAAATACGAGTAAAACCGAGTAATTCGCATTTTCAAACGTAAAAAGTTAAGCTAAGACGTGAGATATACCACAATGATGACTAGTACTACATAGAAAACTTTGTAGCATTTGGTTTTCCTTATTCTTTGTCAACATGAACTAAAAAAAACTTTTCATGTTCTAGTTGATTTCCTCAATAATACAGTGTAATAGTAATAATGAGTTTAAATATAAAACGCAAAGCTTGTGTACTTATTTATTATTGAGAGGAAAAAAAACAATTCTGAATAATTTGTCAAAGAATATCCGCCACAAAAACTATCAATGTAATCTTTTATTCACCCTTTCCCCTGTAGCAAACTCACGTTGTTCATAAAAACATACGTACTCTAAAAATTCAGATTAGTCGTCAACACTTTGATAGAACGCTTCATCTTTAGCGTTCGCTGCACATGAAGAGATGGTAAATCCATCAAAACTCGCACACCGCTGTTTAGGATATCAAATTCCTGGTATTCTTATCGACAAGAAGAAATACTTGGGACAACTATGCCCACCTTCTTTTAGGGCTCATGAGTGCACGCAGGCATCGGCAGAGTCTTGGGAACAAGCCGTCGACGTGCATAGTTCGCTGCTATTTTCGGCGCCAAGAATTCATTTGGTGAACCTGCGGCCGTATGAATCAGCTGGAAATGATGATGACGCTGTCGAATCTGAGGCACTTCAGGCAGGAAGTTCGGGCCTGCTGGAATATATTGTAGAATTTGTTCACTGCGCGAGCTTGCCTGGAAAATGCCCCAAGGTGGAATATCGTTGTTGACGATGGAGGTTCCATGAAGGGGCTTAAATTATTTGGAAATTAATGTGAGTATGGCTGTATTGAAAGTGAAAATTTACGTTGATACTGAAATAAGTACCTTCAAATGTTTACTGAAATATCTACTTATTATGAATGGAGAGAATTAATTCAGAATAAGGTATCATTTTGAAGACTAGAGATCAAATATGTGAAATGATACCGAGCCGCTCTGAAAAAAAGTAGCCAACAAATGGAAAATCCTAAATTTAAATGTGATACGAACAACTACGCTGAAATTCCTTGAAAGAAAAAGCAAACGGATTTTTTGTACCACAAATACTACAAAGTAACTTAAGTATTCAATTCATCACCTACGTTTTGACTAATTACTTTCATCACAACCCCAAATCTGTTTCGAAAACTCTGACATAACTCACAACATGTCTTACTGAGCAATTTTTTATCGCGCATTGATGAAGAAGCGCTTCAGATCACCTGTTGCTGGTGTGTACGAACTTCAGACGCCAAAATGAACCAAAGAGGCTTGATAATTCNATTGAGTTAAAATCAGTCAATGAGGTAGGTGCATTCAATTGCATGAAATCCTAGATTATCATCCTAATACAACTTTTGTGTCTCATCTGACTGATGTAAAATTGCTTTGTAATGTTGCAGAAAACAGTTTAGGTCTGACGCTTTGACTGCGACGTGAGCCGCTGGTGTTTGCGGAAGGAATTTTAACAATGCTGTCGACATCGACCAGCAGTCGCAAGCTGAATTTTCATCAGTACGTAATCAAAGCTAAATGAAGACACGATCCAGTTAATGTTCATTCTTTTGAAATTGCTTTCTACAATTGACTAAATTTGAGTTGAATATTCAACTTCAATTTTACCTGCCGCAGTTAAAGTCCTAAAATGTATTACATCTTCTTTCAGCGAAGGGATTGAAATATGTGTGTTGTTACGTTTTATCCGTGACTTTTGCATTTTGCTGACCGAAAATAGGCAAAAAAAATTTCCATTTTAGGAATGACTGTCAACATGTCGCAGGCGGATTTATGACGTCTGAAAGTCTGTGATGTCTGTCGGAGGCCTTCCGAGCACTGTGTGGTTCTGGTCATTGAAATGAGTTGTAACTGAGGATTGTTTTCCAATTGAAAACACGATGTCATTTGTGAACGTACCTTCCATGAAATTTAACACCCCAACATTTGCCTCTGACCAGTATTTTTCCATTCTAGTAAACTAAGAATAATTATTATTGTGGACACTTCCGCATCCGGAATGTTGCAACGTTAAAGATGTTTTTTAGTGGTTTTCCTTATCGTTTTTTATGTATGCTCATTTCTCCGGCTAACTTCAGCATTCATCAATTCTTGTTTAATACGATCCTTGCATTGATGGCTTTGATAATTTTAGTAGTTTTAAGTTCGTCTAAATGACAGGGAGGGGATAAACAATACAATTGGCACCGTCAGCAACTGGAAAATCTCTGATATTTTCTTCTTCAAAAAAGCTGCCTATTTATAGTTCTTCTTAAATCACCAGATAAGCTACGTAGTAATAAATTGATCACATGAAAAAAAGTAAAACATGCATCTCTTAACGTTTGTTATCTTAAACCCAAATGAGAAGGAGATGACAACGGTATAATCATTATTGCTCTAAATTAATCAGAGAACTTTGTCAACACTTTATGCAAGAGAACGAAAAGTGACACTAAAATGCTAACTAAGAAGCTTGCTTAAATCAGATCAATTACTGTTGTACATTATCTAACTACAAACTCAAAACGTAAATTTCAATGGCCTCCTTGTAATTAAAATCATGAAAGAGTTATCCAAAACGCTCATTTTTCTCAAGAAAGAAAATTATCCGACATGAGGGCAGAGAAATGAAAGCAGATGCGATGAAAGCTCGCAAATTTTCTGTGTTTTTGATCATAACTAATTTTTCCTTTGAGCTTTTAGTTGCCCATTTCCTTCAGTCCCTATATAATTTTATAAGCATTTTTTACAGCATCAGACACTCTGAATGCATTATGCCATGCGTTAAAATGGTCTCCGGTTCTATTTAACCACGCAGGCTGGACCACTCCGTGGCCCTCAACCAAGGCTTCATGCGAAAGAACAGCAGTCAAAGTGATCAACCATCGCTCCTCTCCTGTAGTATGTGATCGTTTCTGGAACTTCGAAAAGTTGTCTTTTTGTGTGTGTTTTATGAAAAAACAACCCAGTATTCGGAAATTCATTCAATTGTACACATCTCGCAATGTGTAATGCACTTTAGTACCTATGAAAGCAGTGCCGGAAGTTACGAAAAAACAACATTTTGTATTGGGAAATTTATCTAATTGTGTTCATCCCGCAATGGATGATGTCTATTAGTATGTAAACAGTGCCTGAACCCATGGAAAAACAACATACAGTGCACGTAAATTTCTCCAAGTATGTTCATTTCACTTTGTACTTACAGCTCATTTTAGAAGACTTGAATNTGTGTGTGTTTTATGAAAAAACAACCCAGTATTCGGAAATTCATTCAATTGTACACATCTCGCAATGAGTAATGCACTTTAGTACCTATGAAAGCAGTGCCGGAAGTTACGAAAAAACAACATTTTGTATTCGGAAATTTATCTAATTGTGTTCATCCCGCAATGGATGATGTCTATTAGTATGTAAACAGTGCCTGAAGCCATGGAAAAACAACATACAGTGCACGTAAATTTCTCCAAGTATGTTCATTTCACTTTGTACTTACAGCTCATTTTAGAAGACTTGAATTCATTCGTGTAATGGAGTTCTGCTATATCATTAATTTAGTAAAATTCCTGTGCGACTAAGTTATGTTGTCTAGGGCGGAGATGCGAGATTAGCTTTTTCTGCCCAATATTCTCACAATTGGCTTTCATCCAAATGAAATTTGATGACAAAAGTCTCTCAGCATCTGGCGATGAGGGAAGGTAACCAGATGCTGAATGATTGTTGCGCCCAAATTGTGTTGAAAGGAAAGTTTAACTGCGAGAGTTTGGGCCAGAATCAAACGAGAATAAGACTAAATGATAGATCATGACCAGTAGTATTGGAAAAATGTTAATTGAGAGAGTTTTGACCATGAATAAACTTTAAGAAAAATAAATAAGTGAATTTGATCGAAAAGAATTGAAAAAGCTAAATGCCCAAAGTTTTTATCAGATTCACGTGAAAAAAATCAGATAAAAGACTTTTGGTCAGAAACAGGCGATGCTGGCAACTCTGGCTTGGGCTAAATATAATACATTCCTTTCAGAAATAAAAGTTTTTCATCCATATCTGAATAACCAATTTCCAACCTTTGTGAAAAGTACGTACCTTCAAAATCACCAATTTCCTTTTATTAATGAATTGTAGCAAGTTTTAATAACATGATTACAATATTCACGTGAGTTTTGGCCAATATTTTTTCTAGTAGGAGAAATATTATACAATGTGATGAAATATTCAGCAGCGACTTGTAGGTTACCATTTGTCTCCGTCTTTTCTGAATATTAGCTGTGGCGTCACGCGCCGCGCTAACAAGATCTCACTGTTCATCGGGAACTTTTGTTAAGGAACCATGGCAAGAAACTTCGAAGCAAAATAGTCTTAAGAATTTGAAAGTCTGAGAGTCTTCCTCTTTGAAGCTTTTAATGATGCTCATATTAACACATCTGCCCATATCTTTGAAAAACAATTCTAATTTTGGTTCTTTGGAAAAAGAAAAAACTACCTGATGGAAATAGATGCTTTTCAAACTGAGATTTCATTGTGTTTCTAAATGTTTTTTTTTTAAATCGAGATAGTTCACTCATAGTTTTTTAGGATTGAAATAACAATAATCAGAATTAAATGCAGGGATCTAGTTTTGCATCTGATTACGTGGAACCTTTGCCTCGGGAAATAAATGTAACACTGTGAATATCTTCTTAGTCAAACACAGTTACGTCACTTCCCAATCTAATTTATCCTCTTGTTTTTCGTGCTATCAAGTTTAAGGAGCTTAGAAAAAGAAGGACAGATCTTAGTTTTCCATTTCGATATTCATTTAAATCTGTATTGCTTAAAATATATTCGTGAAACAAAAGAAACTACCAGATTTAATAATGATATCGGTTCAAATAACATCGTGACGAAAATTCAAAATCTAGTCACGCTTTGGAAATTTTGTAATTCGAAGTCAATACCCGAAGCATGTTCTTCAACATTTTACGGAATAAAATCAACAGCGTGCACAAGTCTACGGTATGCAGATGCCACATTCCGATGCAGAGTTTCAGCGGCGCAAATGGAAGTTTGATGTCGAACGGGACAGACAGAATCTTGCTATTGACTTCGATCGATACCGCTCTCTCGATACCCAATACACTGCTCCGCTCCGGGGAAGGTTGTTTAATATAATTTATTGTTGCATTGTCTTATGCCCAGAGAAGTGATACTGATAATATATTCTCACCGTTTTGACATTTCACGCTGAACATCAAATTTAAAATGAGCTTACTATCTGTATATTTTTGGTTAGATATGAAAATGATTTCAAAGTTGAATTGTATATTTTGCGTATCTTAAATTGCTTTCAAATTAGTTTTTGAAGAAAATGATTTTACTTGCTCCTACTCAATCAGCAGTAGGAGATCCATTGTCTGCATGCTTTACGCACGCAGATTCTGTCTAACCGACACAATTTTAAGCTCAGGCGAACGTGAACAACGCCAAGTCTTCGTACAGTATTTCCTTAAGAAGCTGGGAAAGACATTTTCATTTCATATTCGTATTCCATCACCAAGATGGATGGTAGATTCCAGTTTTTCTTCATTAATTTAGTTAGCATGTGATACAATCCGAATGTTTTTAACCAGTCATAAACAAAATTTTAAATACTGTCATCTCTCATTTGTGAAACAGAAACCAATCATATAAATATCGATTCAAGACAGAAACAAGTCGTATAAATATCGATTTAAGACAGAAACCAATAGTATAGTTATCGATTTAAGATATGAACCAATAGTATAAATATCTAGGTAAATACCAAGGTTGGACTGAAGAACATGACCCTGTTAATCGATTTAAGCAAGCTCTGAACAGCCCTGAGTAATCAAATAGCATTGCCCTCTTCGTGACTCCCTAAGCCTCTGTCATTACTCACAGCCATCTAATGATGATATCAAGTTGAACAGAAGCAGCACATGAACAGTTTCAGGGCTTAATGAGGAACGAAAGGCTTTATTTCCATGAACGTGCGTCTCAAGTGATTAGAGGTATGATCTACGTAATTGTGATGCCGCTTTCTATGGCGAAATTCAGCTTACCCCTAATTCTTGACTGGGGTAAATTGTGCCTTACTTTCATGGATTTACTTCCTAATCACGGGAATTTTATAAGTTAAGACGTGACTGTTCTCAGTCGCGCAATTCTAGATTGAAGCCTAAAATCACTTTAGTTTTATAGGATATTGTCGCTGAATATTGCAGGTCGTGAAGTGATAAAAGATCAACTGAATTCCGCGCTACGCAGCAGGATTGCTTTTTTCTGAGCCGTGTTAAGCTGTAATCTACGGAAGAAATTACTGCGGTACCGTAAAGTAATTAGAATGGATTTGAACTCCCCGGATAATCAGTTAAAAAAGAGCTGCGGGCGAACTCGTAATTTCTTCCCACAAATTAAAGCTAGCTGGAAGATCACGCGGAATACAATAACTCTGAATAAATAATAATTATGCTGTTCTTTTCTTTACTGCCATGAATTAATAGTAATTCTTTTACTCTAGTGTCAGATACGTTCTATTTTCCTGTTGAAATTTGATCTCAAAAAGTTATTGTAATTATTATGTTAGATCACGAGCAGAGGATGCTGAACAGTAGAAGTGATACGTTCATAGCAAAATTAAATTAAGGAATCTTGCATGCGGGCAGAATTACTGTGATGTTAAAACATATTTGATAAAAACAAAGGAACCTCAAAGTTCTTAAACGAGTACTGGTGTACATGAACTGAAATTTGTCCATGTTTCCCTCGTAATTAGTAACTCTTCGAGTTTCCATTCAATTTAATACAAAAAGCAAATATGTTAAATGGAGTTGCATATCGATTGCGCGGATTGTTCTTTGAAATCCTTATTTGGAAATTTCAAACTCATGCCCATAGATGGAAAAAACTGAACTGAAGATATCTTTCATACATGTATTCGGGAATAATTTTTATATTATCGTATTTTCTGTAGGCATTGAATAAGATCATTTGATGTAATTCCTTGCCTACAAAGTAAATTTTCGCATTATTTGCTATTGAAAAATTTTGACATGTCATGAAAAGTAAGTTAAATGTTAGGTTCTTTTACCGAAGACTTTTTGCATCTTTTTTCTCTCGTCATTTGTTACAGAAGTCCCCTCAGGGGAATACAACTACGATTATTGTATCTATGGGAATTAGCGCTCCAACGGGGAAAATGCGTGAGGGCTAGAGCTGAGAGTTAGGTAGGCCTTCTTTTTGTTGAAATAAAATATATTTCACCATGTTAAGGACCACCTTTTTCGGTTCACTGCTTTCCTGTTTCTCAGCACCTACTACATTCTTCTTCGACTTTTATCTTGTTTCATGAACTTCTTTCTCAACTCACTGTTTCTATGCCCCTTCTGCATAGATTCCGCATTCCCTAATATCCATCCTAAATGTAAATGGTGGCTTCCTCCTTCCTCTCTTCGATTCGCTCTTTTTTTTGTAGCGGTAAGGGAGGCCTAGAGGAACCTATAATATAATCTATAATCTAATCGTTACAGAGGTTCTGAAACATCATGTATGAAAATAGGTTTACTAAAGTAGTGAAAAACCTTTTTCATTTATTATTTTTTTATAAAAAGTAGAGCTTTAGAGTTTCACACTATACATTTTCCGTGTGTGCAATGAATAAAAAACTGGCCCGGGTTACAGATAAAATACGAGCTCATTTTTGAGATCTAAAAGAATAAAAGAAGGAAGTCCTAATCTAAAGCATAGAAAAGTGCTGATGAGCCCGTTTTGTTCAAAGTTGGTTTAAATCAGTGCGTACAGTGTTCTGTTTTCCACCAATCCGGATTCATCAAATGCAGTAGAACAGAAATGAAAATAAAACTCTGTAGAATTTCCCAAGGAAATTCAGGCCATCGAATTAATGTCTAGAAATTGTATGAAATTCTTTCCATGATAAAATATTCATGCGCAGATTTTAGAAAATGCATCAGTTCGTAGAATTTCGTTGAAAATTGTGCACCCGCAAACATGCAATATTTTTCAAGAATATTTGAAAGCCAAATTAGAGAGTTATCCTTTTATATAACACTTAAGGGTGCCCTTAGTAATGAAAATTAATTATTTTGTACAGGAATGACAAAGTAATTTTTGGATATTTTCCGAAGTGATTCTTGGATAATATCCTAACGGTACCTATCCCTTTTGGAAATTTAGGCGATAAAATTATTATCTAAAAGTGGATTAAAATTCTATCCATGAATAAATATTCAAGCACAGATTTCAGAAAACGGACCAATTCTCAAACTTTCGCTGAAAATAGTGCGTGAGCAAAGTTGAAATTTTGCCATGACAATTTTGTAACAAAAATTGGAGCTTTATCCTTTTCTTTAGCTCATAGAACGCCTGTACTGTGTTCAATAATCGAAATTAATTCGTTAGAACAAGAATGATATGGAATTTTTAAATATTTTCCGAGTGATTTTTTGAAAAAGATCTGAAGGAATTTTTCACTATAAAGATTTTTCCCAATAGATTTTTCACAAAAGTCACCAGGAAAAGTATTCAAAAATGTTTTGTCATTCTTGTTTAAATGAATTAATTTCAATTATTAGACGCGTTGCAAGTACTCTACGTATTATAGAAATGATAAAACTCTCAGTTTTGTTTCAAAATTGGCTCGAAAAATATTACAAGTTTGCTCGGGCCCCACTCAACGGAGTCCTTAGAACTGATGCTGTTCCTGAAATCTGCACTTGAATATTTATTCAAAGACAATGTTTTTTTCAACTTCTAGGTATTTATTTTGAAGCCGAAAGTTTCCATGAGGGGATGGGATTTGTCATAAAAATTCCGTTGAAAAAATAAAAAAACAATTCCTTGTCATTCATTTTCAAACGAATTATTTTCGATTATTAAAAGCATTAAGCGCACTCTGTTATGGTAAATGATGAAACTTCAATTCTTGCAACAATTTTTTTTCAAATATTGTAAGTTTGCTCGGGCTTAATTTTTGACGAAATTCTAAGAACTGATGCGTTTTCCGAAATCTGCGTTTGAATATTCATTCATGTATATAATTTCATACAACTTCCAGGTACTTATTTCAAAGCTTAAATTTTTCACAAGGGATCCACCTTTACTCTTCAAGTAGCGTCAAATGAATAATTGAAATGTATTTCTAAAAATTTCCAATCGTGGATCGCTTCTTTTTTTCTAATTCATTTGGTATAAAAGATTTCTACAGCATGAAAATGTGAACAAACTCGATTCCCAGTTTTCAACATACAAATTAGTCATACTTAACCCTGTTTTATACCAAGTGTACAAATCCGTTACATATTTGTACTAATATTTTCCTCATTCGACCAATATTATTCGCTACTAGTTGGCTTCAATTCTCATTATTCTTCAATTTTAATATTATAGAACCGTACTCATGTCCCTTGGATGCTGAAAAAGACGCTGAAGAAGTAGTTTGATCAGCACACGGATCAAGTTTTCCCCTAAATCTTCTCAACTCGTGGAACTTTTAGAATGTCTGTTTTTCGAGACTGTATTTTTCCACCTCTCTCGAACAGTCACCAAACAACCCCTGAGTGGGAGCAATGGTGCATTTAAAGAGCGATCCCAACCTGACCAATAAAAGCTTAACTTTTCCTTGATCTCTAAATTGAGGGAAATAGGTGAAGTTTGCTCGGCTGAGTGCTTGTCCGTGATGGATGGTTTTTTGGCTTCCAGATGCGTTTGTGCGCGGACGGGGAAATGCTGTTTGAGAAGACGGGCCTGTGGACCGCTCCCATGTAGGACTCAAATGCTTCCCTTGCCCCGCGTCGGCTGCGCATGAAAGATGAACTGCCATGACATCTTAGTGGAATAAACGAATTTAAAGTGATTTCTTAAATGACCCAATTGAGTGGGCTGCTGAAACGACGGTAGATATTTTAGATTGAACTATCGGCGAGTTAGTAAAATATTTAAATACGAGTATGTGTGTGGGTTATTAACGAGCTCATGAGCTCAAAAAGCATTTCACAGTTCAACACAAAAAGCTCCTTTGGAATATTTATTCGTTAAGAACAATATTTTCCCTCAGCTTGAAGAGCTCTAAATAAAATAAATTGCTTAAAAGAAAAAGATGAAACACAAACATTCTGTACACCTTCGAAGCATCAAATTTTCCTCTTTAAAACGCATCCGCCTTCAATGAAAATTTGTCGTCATCTTATGTATTTTCTTTGGTCATCGTTTGATGTACGTTACCTTCATCTTTAACAGTAATTCAGTAGTCTCTTTTCTTTTGAAGTAGCTTCACTTCCAGGAAAAGGAATATGCTTCCGATGTTATGCGTTTCTGATTTCGAATGTCGATCATTTTTTAGTAAAAGCATTCATTTTTTAGAACATTTTGGTGGCTTTTCCTCTACTTTCTTCTACATATTTACTGAGAAGCGCATTTCACTGGCCTCTCAGTAAAGTCAATGTGATTACTTGAATGATTACGATCGGAAGAATTTATCTTTTCTTAGCTAAATACTGAAAAAATAGCCTCATAAGTTTCTTTTAACCAGCTCTTGCCTGCTCATAAACTCACGAAATGAGTTACTGAAATTTGCTATTTTTATCCTCAATCAGCCATAAATTCAACTCGGGGCAGTCATCTATTACTTTATTTTTATATTTATAAGGTTTGAGAATCGAAACA
>JACJUY010000778.1:50559-70178 GCA_014220935.1 Platorchestia sp. MABIK
GCAGCGCGCTCATGAGGAAGGATTGAATATTCAAGGTTGATAACGATAACATCCTTTTAAATAGGAATGAAGAGTTGAACAGGGATTGGAACTGCTATAAACTTCCAGAAAAGAAGGAGTAACTAAGCCCTGTGCAAAGAAAATAAAATAAAAAAATTCTGTTCCTGAGGGAGAGTAGGACAGCAAAAATCGGTTCTGGAGAGGAGTAAGGTGCACTTGAAAATGAACAACAGATGATGTGATTAACTTTAAATGCTCTGATAAAACGCCGATGTAGCGTCTTATCGTCGATGGCAAAAAGTGAGGTGTAATAATAATCATAATACTAAAATAATATAAATCTTTTTAATTAACAAGAAATAAATCTTTCAATTAACATCGTTAATCTATTAACAATGTTAACAAATCAACAATAAATAAACAATTAATTTTAACAATAAATCTTTTTAATTAGAACTTCTTTAGAAAAAAAGAGATTTTAGCCATTCATTTCAAATTTTAGCATCATATTTTCGAGTGTGAAGATATTCTTAACACGTTCACTTCCGAGGCCGTCAAATTGCGGCCTGTCATGTCATGAAAGGTGAGGTTGTGAGTAGCAGAGTTTAAAAAACAACTTTACTACTCGGAAAAAATTGCATCCTTCGTAAGAAGTGTGACAATGTAATAGCATGATGATATTTCACTTCGGATGCCTAAATCTCTTCTAAAAAAGAAGTTAAAATAATTGAAATGCTGTTCATTCACACCGATACGTAAATGAGTAATTTACCTCCTGGTGCTCTTATGCCCCAATGGGCAGTCAACGTATTAAAGAAGTTATCTCATTTTCTTCGTTGCATGAAGGTATTTTCATAAGCTAAGCTATTTAATCTAATCTAATCAGAACGTATTTTCATTATTGCATCATTTTTCTCAATGCAGTAAATACAAATTTAACTATCATAGCAGTCTTATGAACTGGATACTTTAAAAATGAGCATGCAAACCCTGTTAACTGAATTTACAGAGTAAAGCGATCGTAAAGCGATTTTTGCTATTCATCAACACAGGTTTGCTTTTACGCAAAAAAAAATCTGTTCCAGTCGATGAGTATGTAGAGGCTGAAGTTGAATTACCATCTAGATCGAAATAGATTGATTGTCTATCAAAAATCTATCGCAGTCATTAATTGAGGTCGATTGTCATTATTGTGGTCGGTAGTCATTAATTGTGGTCGAGAGTCATTAATTGTGGTCGATAGTCATTAATTGTGGTCGAGAGTCATTAATTGTGGTCGATAGTCATTAATTGTGGTCGATAGCTATTAATTGTGGTCGATAGTTATTAATTATGGTCGATATTCATTAATTGTGATCGATAGTTATTAAATGTGGTCGATAGTCATTAATTGTGGTCGATAGTCATTAATTGAGGTCGATAGTCATTAATTGTGGTCGATAGTCATTAATTGTGGTCGAAAGTCATTAATTGTGGTCGAGAGTCATTAATTGTGGTCGATAGTCATTAATTGTGGTCGATAGCTATTAATTGTGGTCGATAGTCATTAATTGTGGTCGAGAGTCATTAATTGTGGTCGATGGTCATTAATTGTGGTCGATAGTTATTAATTGTGGTCGATAGTCATTAATTGTGATCGATAGTTATTAACTGTGGTCGATAGTCATTAATTGTGGTCGATAGTCATTAATTGAGGTCGATAGTCATTAATTGTGGTCGATAGTCATTAATTGTGGTCGATAGTCATTAATTGTGGCATAAAAAAACAGTCCTGACCAAAATTATCGCTACTATGATAGTCAGAAGCAAAAACTGATATCAGTGTGATGATAAAATCATTCATTAAAACAAAAAACAAATACTGCAAACTTTTTTCGTTTCGAAACTGAGGTTCAGACGCATCTCGACTAAAGTTTGAATAAAATGTGGCTCCCATGTAGGCACCGTGCCCCAACCCCAGTTTCTCCAAAGCTATGTTCGACCAGAAAAAAACATTGTTAATTGATCAATAATTACCAATAAATCAATGATTAATTAACTCTTATTGGTATTTTTCATTTCCAGATTTTTTTTAACGCAGCCAAATGTATTCATTCTGAGAAATAACCACAAAATTCCTCAAATTTTTAATGAAACACATTTGCAGTGCATCAAAAGAAGGCGAGTTCAGTAAGATAGAGCATCTTGCGGTTGTCCACTGCGACATTAACAGAGTTTTGCTCTATGTTGTGCCGAAACCAGATGCAAAATTCTTCGAAAATAAGTCAATAATGCATGTTAAATCCCTCACTTAAACGTTACTAACTCTAATCCTACGAAATAGTTGATATTAGAAGAAAGCCCTAGGATTTCCACGTATAAGTTCACTTTATCTTTTCAAAAGAGGCATAAAACAAAAGACAAATGGAACGAAGCCGAAATCATGTCGTCGATGTTGAAGTTCAACAACAAAGGTCTCTCTCTAGTTGCAGTCCGGGCATTCTCTCGTTCTGGAGAACTCATCAACAATAGTCTGAGGGCTCAAATGTTTGCGGATGTACGACGAAACTTTCCTGAAACAACTCCATCGTCGTCTTTCATCTATAAAGAAAGAATTTATGACAGCGATTCGAAAAGTTAGGTCGCCTAGCAAAAAGTTTCTTTCCAAGAGATTTTGCCCTGGAAGTGTGGAGCAAAGGAGACGTTCTAATTCAGTGCCATCGTGAGCCGGCTCCTCTTAGTTGTAAATAGCGATGAATGCCACAGCTAGCTCACCTCTCAGGTTATGGAATTCCAAGCACATACGTAGCAAAAAATCATCGGAACTTGAATCTCTATTCCTTTCAAGTGAGGAAAGTCTTTCCTCAAGAAACGATGTGTTTTACACTTGAAGCAAAGATGTCCCATTACCAAACACAGCGCAGAAAGTTATGATAAATCTCAAGGTAGTTTTATTGCATAACAACGAGGAAAAAGACGTGAGGAAGGAACTGCCACTCGGCAGTAAACTCAGACACAAACTTCCCCACCTCGGTAGTGAGCTTGACTAAATTATGAAAAAACTGAGTTGGTTTTGGAAAAAATATTTAAAACACTCATAAAATGAAACAGAAGGGGAACAATTAGCGAGCAACGGAATACGAAAATCGTAAATACCACAAAGAAAAGAATGTAACAGTTCAACTGATCTGTTGTTGGTAAATTGTCACTGACCAGTTTATACCCTCATACCCACACTCACACGCGCTCCTAATTTGCAATACTGTGAGTGCAAAATTACATTTTGCACTCACTATGGCAAATATAGTGCTTGCAATTCAATACGATGATACAAACAATTAGGAATAGAGCATCAGTGCATGATTTTACAGTGTTTTTTTTCCTAGATCGCTGCTTCAGTGTGCTCCTGTAACTTGGTATAGTACGTTCAAAGTTAGACATTTTTTTAATTAATAGCTTAAGAAGTGCAATTTAGCATGACAACATTAAGTTTGACTGTCCCTAGTTATTAATAAAATTTTAGATTATTGGACGAGATAGAGCTATGAAAAGCTATTTAGCGCTCAAAAATAATTTGAATGCTCTCTAGCTGTACTCAATTGTAACTGAGAGTTGAATTACATGTTAACTCTTACATGGACACTATATTTTCGAACATTACTGAAAATGTGAAAATATATTTTCAAACAATTTGAAAATGCTGCTCACAATTTAAAATATCCGTTCAAAATTTGCTAATAAATTTTAGCCCCAGAACTTCCCTCTCCACTGGTTAATTACTAGCGTATTTTTTATGGTTAAATTTATACAATACCATTGGTTGATTTCCAAAGAAACTGACTCTTCTATCAAGTGATTGAATTAAATTTGATTGAATACGATGGTAGTTAGCGTTACTCATAAGGATGTGTCTGTCCTCGTCTTTAGCAAACTATAGTCAGATTTCAAAGAAATTGGCTCTGTCCGTCGCAAATTACGTCATAAAGTAACTTTGACATCAACGTTTATTAACAAAATTTTCCATGGAAATGAATCAAAACCAATCTAACAAAACTCCCCCTACCCTAACCTAAATAAAACTACCACAACTGCTTTAACCTTAAAAAACGCAAAGTAACTCTATCACGAAGCTTGGATATAGCCTACTACGTATAAATTTTGGGATGACATTCTAGCTTGCTCTCCATTCAGCACATCTAAGCCTGTGACAACAAACTCGAAAATTTTGGTATACCTCACACCCTAAACGGCAATGGAAAAACTAAAAATCAAATCAAAAGCAATAACATGAAACAAATGTGTCAAAATAAAACTAAATTATAAAATGATAATTAAAACAGAAGACAAATGTAATAAATTAAAATCAAAACTAAATTTATTAATAATAGCATGAGACAAGAAGCAAAATTAAAATTATAAGAAATTTTATAAAAAAATAGAAATATGTATTAAAGCTAAATTAAAAGCCGGATTGAATTCAACACACGCTAAATTATTCTGTTTGAGTGCAAGGAAAAAGTCTCCCTCCACATCTACTCAACACGCCCGTTGCGAGGTGGTAGCCCCAACTCAGAAATTTGCATGCCAGTGTGCAAAGGGCTTTATTTTGCTGTTCGTCCATTTTTTGTAATAATAGGTGATAGTAGATTCTATAATTTCTGTTTAGATTTACTGATAGTATTGAAATGTACTCTCAATCTTATGAAGATTTCCAGAGGGAAGTTCAAACATTTTTATCAATTGGATAATTTTAAAATTTGATGGTGTAACTTCTCAATGTAGTAAAATTCTCTGTTAATTACTATTGCGTGTATTGGTAAAGTTCATTAATATCATTTAAGCAGCGCACACTAAATGTGAAGCAACTTTATTGTCGCTTTAGCACTCATTTACAAAGAAAAATTGAACGAGTACACTTGCAAAAATTTTATGTAAAGGTCAACATATTGGTTTTTAGGAATTTTTTGATATAAGGATCCTTTTAGCTAATAGGTGTTTGTACTACAATAGGTAATCTCAAATGAAAGGATTTAATCCCCTGCGAACAAAAATGTATTAGTGCGCTTTCTTGGTTAGAAATTAAATTAGAGAAAAACACAAAAAGGATTGAAGCACTCTACGGATCAGAAGAAACAAAGAATATTGAGATGTTTATATAGAAACGCTTTAAACATCACCTTCACATCAGTACATGAGCCACCACGATTGAAAAATAATTACCCAGCCTTTTACCCAAACTAGATTCTAGTTCTGTTATCTTCAGTGCGATGCAGCTATGTACATGCATCTGTAAAACGTTATAACGAAACAACTATTGTCGATACGCGGCGACTTGACATGCAAACTTCAGCCAGTGAGTCATTTTGTCCTCATTCTTTGTTCTTAAGGTAATATTTTTCCCCTAGAATTGACCATTTGGCGCGGTGTGCATGACTTGCATAAAAATGGACTTCGTTTGGAGGAATTTGAGAAGATGTTTTTACCAATTAGGGGAGCTTCATTTTAGTCATTCGGCACGTACCCAGAGGCTCAGGCGTTGCATACTTCGCATCAAAATGCTTTTTAAACTCATCTTCAATGATCGTTTTTCACGTTTGTCGCTGAGTTTGCGGATTAGAGAACTTCAGTTCTTGCTTCACGAATTGCAGGCGCACGTCGCACAATTATTGGGTTGTCGCAAGTTAACAATTTTTTCTCCTTAACTTCGAACTTCAATTTAGGGACATTTCCCCCTTCAGTTTTAAAATTTTTTCACTGTGATTGTTCTTGATGCAGTTTTTGATGTTCTGGCATCTTGGAACGCGTCATCCAATGATCATTAAAGCAATTTTCTTCATCGTAACTTAATGCAATTTTTCTTGTGAAAAAAAGCATTACGGCCTATGTACTTTTTTCAAGTTCGTCAATGTCAGGTGTACAGAAGATAAAAAATTTTTGAAGAACGTGACCCTTACATCAGTATCCAGTATGTATATGTACGAACACACGAACACATAGGCGTAGAATGTTGTTGAAAGAATCTGTACATCCATTGAGGTTAGTTTCGTTTAAATCAAACCCTTGACCTTCCAGATAAATTCAAAAATGCACTTCTATAATCAGCTCTATGATTTGACATTTCAAATCGAATTTATACACAAATATGTTCTTTGACTTCATTCTGATGGAGTTTTTAAGAAACAATTTTCCCTTAGCTGCTAATAATAACAAATAAAACTCTTTTCAATCTTTCCGTAAAATTTTTCTTAGAGATATCAGAAGGCCGTTAATTTTAAGCCTCAATTACAATGAAGTGAAAACCGTATTAAGGCCGAATTTCGGATTTGTGAGGGGAAATGAATGTACTTAGGGTTCTAGTTAAATGAGCGTGTTGGCCAAGTTGAACCGATACTAATTGTTCAAGACCTGTCCCATCGTTCAAAGTACTATGCACGAAACTGCAAAGGGAAAATTGATTTAGATTTGATATCTTAAGTATTTTTAGGTCTTCAAATGAATCATTTCTAAAAGCAACGTAATCCAAATTTCTGATTAATCTACAGTCAATTTTTTGTACGCTGGGTAGAGTGTCTTCGATTTATTCCTGTCAGTCCTCTATCACGCTTCTATTTTGTAGTATAGAACTGGATCGAATTGATGTCTTACGCATTAATTTTGGAACTTCTTTGGGCGAAATATTTTCTACTTTATTGAGAATTCCAACACATTTCCGGATCTCAGAAGCCATTTGTGAGATATCCTCTTCGAGAAGCACATTTTCATCGAAAATGATGCTTGATTCAAGTTATAGATAGATATAGAATGGCAATACGATACATTATTAAATCTGTGTAGAACTATGAATAACTGATATTAATTTGCATCAGTATAAGTTGAATCTTGCGTAAGGTACATAACTCGACATTCGACTGTAACGCTGTACACACATACCTTCACTGACGATTTGTCCCAAGTATTTGATGCTGACGGAGACGAGATCCAACTTGCGTTCGATGTCATCCAGTTGCATTATTTCACTCTCGAAGTCAGTGATTTTTCTAGAAATGGCTGCTAAAGCTGCGCAGGAACATTGATTGCTGCCCTGTGCGTAAAAAGATTTTAAACGAATTTCTGGTGTTAAAATATTAATAGGAAGGAGTTAGAATCAAACAGAATCGTTTGTTGACATTCAATTTTTAAATGTAAAACGTTACTTTTTGAGGAAGCGCTCACATGAACATTTTTCTAGCCTAAAAAATAAACATGTTTGAATCATGGCACGATAATTTTCCATTAATAATTTTCAAAGTGGCAGCGTCTAAACAAAAAGAACATATATCGTAATGCTACAACTTCCAAGTAAAAACATTGATCGGCTCCAACAATAATCTACAAAAGAGCTAGTATAGATAAGTTTACATTACCCAATGCGGTTGTGGCACTTGGGTCGTATACTACAGTTGGACAAAATATTCCTTGATATTCCTGTCGTGTTATTTATCACATGTTCTATGGTACGTAGCAACGTAACGTTATATCGTACGTAATGCGATATTTTTATTTCGTACGTAGCAACACGATGTTGCAACGCTTAATTTTACCATTTGGCTGTTTCATTTCGTTGTGTCATTTTGACTTTATAACATTTCCTTGCCGTATTGTTGGATTTTGTTTTTAAATCACAGTGCATGTTATATTGTTGAACTATGTGGTTGAATTATAGTGTTGTATTTGGAATAATACAGCACTTCAAACTGCTGAAAAACACTAATTTTTCCCTAACTTTACGAGTAAAACGTATTCGCTTCAAAAATTGTTGAAATAAGGTCAACTTTTTGAATGAAGGTACAGTCAGTCAGAAATTTGCACCAGTGCTTCAAAACGAGCGTCATATTGTCTCCTGTACTTAAGGTTAACAATAATCATGTGGCATATACTCATGAATAGGGCTGTGACAATATGCTCATATCATATTGTCACAGCTCTAATAATCACCCACATATGTATGTATGTTATTTGTAATAAATCACATACATGTCATTTAACACAATTTGTAAATACATGTGTAAATCACAATCATACGAATGTATGTATGTGATTATTAGGGCTGTGACATATGATCAGCGCATCGTGTATATGACTAAAGCATATGATTGGAGCATACTGTCTTAGTAAATATATAAATATATAAATCAGCACTGATGATGCACCTCACTCACCGCAATAAGGCGCTTGTATCGCTCCTTGGTTATTTCCTCACTCTCAAATTCTTCGTCAGGCGTCCAGGTGTCGAGACTCGGCAGCATATTCTGCAGCTCCTGGAGGCGACGCAGCCCCGCGCGTAGCTGACCTAACTCCTTCAGGGCACCTCCATCGTCGTCTTCTGCAGGAAATACAAAACTGGAACTGACACCTGCTGCTTTCTCATAAAATCAAGCACGTAATGCATTACTAAATCTGTAAAATGAAGCAGAAAGTTGATATCTCGTTTTGACGAGAAAGTTGTACATTATTGTACACGACCCGTCAAAAATGACGAGATTCGATATTTTCTTTGGCCAAATCTTCAAAATAACATCCGGAAAGCACTAAAGTTCTTCATGATTATGAAAACTTATTGTTTATGACAAGTAAATATACTGAAAACAAGTATATTTAAAGTAAAATCCTTTGAAATCCCTATTATGAATGAATAATAAATGCTGCAATAGAAATTCAGGTTTCAGCTGATATTAGTTTCAGAAATTAATATTAAAAGCAGACAATATTTTTTGGGTCATGAATTGTACATTTATCAATGTAGAAAAATCGACCAAAAGCGATGTGATGGTCGAGCGTTAGAAAGCTTATTCTTATCTTAACTGCAGAAACCTGTTTTATTATTTTCCCTATTACTTTCCAAAGAATGATTAACAAATCTTCCATCGAAGCCCCTGAAGATATATTTTGAGGATTTACGATGTTTTATGAACAACCACAAGTTTAAGTGAACTCATTTTATTCCAATCCCCCGAACACGACTGCTCTAAGAACTACGGACAACGGAATCATCTGAAAAATCCCACGTGATAAAGAAATATGACACTTTGCTGGACACACTCAAAGAACAACGTCCTCTGCTCATTGTGAAAGTTTTATAAATTCCACGAATTTTTTCGACTCACTTTTTTCCACAGATGCAGATTTCGTTGATGCTAAGAAAATGGCGACCAGCAGTATCACGACACTCGAAAAACCCGCCATCTGCAAAAATTACGTTTTACAGTATTACCATCTTAGCTGCTTATTCTACAAATTAAATTTGAAGATATAAGCTGCATTATTGGTGGCCAGTTTTTACATTTTCGATGAATCTGGTGTATTGTTGATCAATCAGTTCGTTAAATTTAATATGTTACAATTGATGAAATTTGAATCAGAGCACAACTGCTTGTTAAGGTTTGTGTCGGTTTTTTCTGATCAATACTCACATTTAATTACATTGTGGTTTCGAAAATGTAGAAATGGACATAATATTTTACACAGCCTTAAGAAATTACAACACTACCAAGGAACATGTGAGTACACAAAAAACGAAGCTTAAAGTTTTTAAAATAACTCCTTAATTTAATGGGTTATATTCAAACTTAATCTGTAGTATCAGCTCATTTCACCGCATTTTGACAGCGTCGTTTTTCTCAAAATACGTTCTGTAATTATTTCACTAAAATTATTTTTTCTACCGCAGAATCAATGAAAAGCACGAAAAATTTATCACATGGAAATTTGGTTACATTTCTCGCAGCTTCAAACCATACGAGACACCATGACAAACAAAATCTTACTAATTGTCTTCCATTAAAAAAATAACTTCAGCACCATTCGATATTTATTTCAACGTAACCTTTAGAAATGTGTGACATGTCGAATGAGATAAATTTCTTGATGACTGCAAACAGAATTAACTGAAATTTGTACGAAACTTGATACAAGTACGATCATATTATGCAAGGAGGGAATTATAGAGAGAATATGATAGACATTTCACATAAAATACGCGCATCAAAATAAAAAATTCCAAACAATATAGCTAGCAAAAAGAACATTTTCAAGTGACGTCTGATTATTGATTATTGCCAGCGCTCAGGATGGCTATCTAACAAAAAATATCCCAATCTACGAATGGTTTCAAATCCAGATTTGACTCAACACAAACCTCTATCAGTTCAAACGCAAATTCAATAATTAGAAATAATAAGTTCAATTATTTCAGACTCAAACTCCAGTAATTTTTAACACGCGCAACCCGTCGCAGACACAAGCCGTAGTATAAATAAAAACAACACGATGACGTTCAGTAATCAATTTATAGCTAGTCACTGCAATCATACATAGAAATGTCGGCTGAAACCATTGTAGTTGATGGCAATCGGGAAACTTTCTTAGAAGTGCTGTTTCAATCTGAATAATTTATTTCCAACGACATGTAAAGAAAACAAGCCTCAAGAAAAATTAAATCTCTCTCAAACTAAATCATTCTATTGCAATGAAGCTCTTCAAACACGAATCAGAACAACTAATGATATCCACTACGAGTGCCTTCTTTGAATGTATGTGATGCCAAATATTTCACAGAACCTTCGCACAATTTCCTTTACTCACAAAAATATCTATGAACCAAACAAAGAGTACGCTACTCACAGTGCAAATATGTTGTAATATCATTCACGAGAACCTGAATTAACGATATCCAAGTAGGTCATTTTGATGCACGCAACCTACACATGAACCTAGCGCGGTCCGTGCCCCGTTGTGTACAGGGCAGCTCGACAGCCCGCGTTCCTATGCTCAGACCACAATACTGTTCCTGTGTGTCTGCGTGTGTGTCTGTGTGTGTGTGTGTGTCTGGGTAGGAGCTCCGTGAGGAGCTGTGTAGGAGCTACGTACACATTTCCTCAAGCTCCTCCTACACCCTCATACACGTCAACTTTTTGTGATACACTTAGGTCCGGGAATAGAAACGTGTTTAAGCCGTATTACTTTTAAAGGGTATCGGCAATCAGAATTTTTTAGTGGATGCTCACCCGTGAAAAGTGATCAGCTTTTGATATTGAAGAAAAGCAGAGAATAACTTAGCGAAATCATCGTTGCTAGGTAACATGAGCGGCATATTTTACTCACTACGTGGGGCACTCGCCCCCCTATGCAATTTATCATTCAGATTTGTAAAATTAATTGATGCTGTGCGCATTTAATATCTATTGAGAGCTAATACCATTGAAAATACTGCGCGCACTGTTTTAGTAGATTTATCGATACATCAGGTAAATGTAATCTTGATTAATTACTTGTGGTAAATAGATTGTGTAGAATGGTTTAAATTGTTGATACATTTCTCCATCCGTATCATTTTGCTAACTCACCAATGCAAGGTTATGCTTTCTGCCATAACGAGCTACTGAGTGGACTTCCTGCAAAAATTACTTTAACTTAGCAAAATTACTTTCCTTGAAAAGCTGTGTTTTTTCCGCCAAAAATTAATGTAGTTATAAATGGTCAATCGTACTTTATTTTTTTGTCGATTGATATGGCGTAAAACTAGGAAACAAATTTTAAAGAGGGGCTGGTTGGCATGGTCATCCACCTTTCATTCATTTCAAATTGTGCTTAAACTTAACGCAACCTTTAGCTTACAGTATATAATACATTGGTTATAAACCTAATGCATTTCTCTTTAATCTAATAGATCGATGGTCAATTCAATGCATTGTTGGTCAGACTAATACATTACTGATAATACTAACACATTATTGATTAATCTTATACATTATTGGTCAAATTAATACGGTACCGATCAATCGAACGTATTGTTGATAATTTTTTTTGCATTGTTGATCAATCTAATGCACTATTGATTAATCCATTACATCGTTGACCAATTTCAAACATTGTTAATTAATCTAATACATTTTAAGTCAACCTAACACGCTGTTAAAAATTCTCTGCGTGACTATCATGAACAAATTAAAATATTGCACTGCCAGTGTGGCCAGCGCAAACCATCAATTATGTAGGAAATTAACATGAAGTATTTCATCCGCAATGAAACGAGCATGTACCACTAACAATATTACATTACTTGCGCTGCCAACATGAATCATTTCGTTAACAGTGCAGCCTAATATGAAATTTTTCATCCCCAATGTGACGAGCAAGTACCTTTCGCAACACTACATCACCAGCGCTACTTACTTAAATGATATCAAGTACATTGCAGTCTAAAATGAAGTTTTTCATCCCCAACGTGACGGGCAAGTATCTTTTGCAACACTACATCACCAGCGCTGCCAATGTAAATTATTTTGATTAACAATAGAAGTATTTCATCCCCAGTATGACGAGCGCCTACCATTTCACTCCCGACAGTATATCATTTCGATTTACATTGGAAGTATTTCATCCCCAGTATGACGGGCACCAACCATTTCACCCCTCCTATCGACGGCAGCACAGAGGGGCCTCCTGAGCGTTTGCCATAGCTGCTCTTCAACTCCCCGACCTTCGGCTGCCGCCGCCCCGAGCGTCGGACACAGAGACTCTTTGTGCCGCCGCTCGAGACAGGCCCCGAACTGGGCTATGGTGAAACAAGGCATTTACTTGCTTCGTTTTTTTGCGCCTCGATGACGTTGGATTACCCCTGCACAGTGTAAATTGTTTTACTCACGTTATTGTCATTACAAGCTCCGAGATTGGACTAGCGCTAGCACCAGGTTGTTCCTTGGATTAGAATGATGAAGGAACTGCTACTCGACAGTGAACTTCAAAGAACATATTAAGGGGCATTTTTGGCAAGAAATAGAGAATAGTGCAGCGGTTGTTCATCTGAAATTGGAAAAAATATGGGCTTTTGTGGGTTTAAAAGGGAGGAACTTGAATTTGGTCAGTTCGTGAAGGTGATGTTTGTGTACTATGGCGTTTAGTATTTAAATAAGACGATCTGCAAATGCAAGTTATGGGCGTGAATATGAATATAATTGTAACATTTCCCACACTTTTCGTTTTTGATGCTGCAAATGGGAGGGGAATTGCGTAATTTTTCAGCCCTTCGATTAAAAAGGTAAACTGGAAAGTTTTTCGAAAAATTAAAGAGGAAAACCTATGTGGTGTGCATGAATTTTTCAACACCTTATGTGCACGAATATCTATACATACGTATGTCCAGTAAAGCTTTTCTAAAAGTTTCTTACTGACACCATTGAAAGAATGTAGAATGTTCCTTTCAGCATTGTGAATATACTATGATTTTGACCGAAAACTGTCGACCGAAAACAACTGAATAACAGTAGGTGTCATGCTACATGTTGTTTAGGGATCTCCAAGTGAAAAATGTTAATATTACCAAAATTTAAGAATTACTATCACTCTGATATAATTTTACCCACCGGGAGATACCTAGTAATCGAGGTCATTAGAAACGTTGGGGCACCATAATTACATTAACTATTCATTGATGGAGGTATAATTTAAAGATTGTATTTATATTTATTGAAATTGTATTCATCTATTGAAATTCGTGGACTTATTGAATTTTGGAACGCAGGCTCGTAGACTCCGAGAAATTGCAATAGAGCGGAAAAAGCTGTAAAAAAGTTTAGAAATTATAGAAGCATTTCGTAAATGGTCTTTTTAAATTAACTTCGAATCCTTACGATAACTGTTTTTAAATGAGCAGGAACTTGAAATAAAAATTTCCAGAACTTGGTTGATAAAACAAATAAGCACATAGCTGACTCCAACAACATGGTCGTTAAGATTACAGTTCTCTTATCTCTTCATGTCATAAGTTATCTAACATTTATGTGTATTCACGTCAGTCTTTTTCTGCGCAAACATCTCTCTAAATTCAAATGGGAAGCTCCAAAGGGGTCTTTTTGAAACTCCAACCTTGATTGTTTGGTACATCAATATAACTATTTCTAAAATGCCAAAGTTTTCACAGACTAGTTAACAGGAAATACTAAATTATCGAATAGACTAGGTAACAGGGCATGCTAAATAACCGGTAACAGGACATCCTACTATAAAGTACAAGTCCATTAATTTATCATGTATATTATCACAGCCCAGTTGGTATCAAAGCACACATATACCTGAAGCTCATCCGAAATCAAAGCTCATTCATGTAAAACCATAGCGCACCTGATACGTGGGAACGCGTTCTGCAAACATCTATTCATCAAAGTTCACTTACTTATAAAACCCACCTACTACCATAACCTACTCAGTTCCAGACCCATCAACTATCAGACCCTCTCTACCACAATCCTTCAACTACTAAGCCCCACCTACAACTAGAACTCATCTTCCACTGCAAACCGCTAATAATAGAAGCCACACGTTGTCAGAACAAATTTGTCATCAAAATTCCTCTATTTCCTTAACTAACCTACCACCAAAACCTACCTACCACAACAACCCACTAACCACCAGAGCTCCCCTATTACCAAAATCCCACCCACCATCAGTACCCACACTATACCACAACCCATCAACCATCAGTGACCACCCTACACCACAACCCACCAACCACCATTGCCCACACTAACCACAACCCACCAACCACCATTGCCCACACTAACCACAACCCACCAACCACCATTGCCCACACTATACCACAACCCACCAACCACCAGTGCCCACACTATACCACAACCCACCAACCACCAGTGACCACACTAACCACAACCCACCAGCCACCAGTGCCCACACTATACCACAACCCACCAACAACCAGTGCCCACACTATACCACAACCCACCAACCACCAGACCGAGCTCCAGTACCACCACCACCACCGCTCGAGAGCAGCAGCGGCAGGCAGTCGGCGCGGCGCAAGTGAGGTCTGCACATCACTTCAACTCTCCTTGTAGACCCTCGGGGTGTAACGGCGAGAAATTGCCTTTATTGCCGCCATTGATATGCAAATTAGGGCCCAATGGAAAATTTACACTGCGAGAATTTGAGAGGCCGTTTGATTGAGAGCTGAAGTTGGTTGCGCTCCTGAAATTGCGCTCTTCAAAGTTCGTGAGATTTGTGTGTTGTGACGAGTTTCGAGGCGCCACGTCCATGCATTCCGATGTGTTCCTCGCGATTTTCTAGTGAAATATGTTCTCACGTGGTAGCAAGGGATATATTTCGGCAGAAGTCGTAGTCGGTTAGCCCAAAATCAAGCCATAGTTAAGTTAAATAGAATGCTGTAGTTTCCATGCCTGGGTTAGGTGAGGTATCAGTAATGTTTTGGTATCGTTGGTGTATCTTAGAGAAATCGCAGGTGTATCGCAGGTGCCTTAGAGGTAATTTGGTCATGTGAGAAAGATGAATTCGTGGTTAACTCTTCGTGGTATGGTGGTAGGTACTGAATATGAATCACCATAAGCCATACGTTAGATGCGGTTGTGCAAACAAATTGTACTCATAAAGCATGCGAATATGAACCACCATCCGTTAGATGCGGTTATGCAGACAAATTTTGTCCAGAATGCAAACGTTTGGTAATGTTCTATTTCAGAATTCGTGTCCCTGAAATGGGTTAAAGTTTTGAGTATTTACAGGTGTTTGACTTTAGCACACAATAATTCTATTTGTTGCTCATCCAGCGCTTGAACTTATATACGAAAATATGTAATAATTTCAGAAATATTATGAACACATAATGCGAATACCAGAGATTCTTTAGGTAACCAACAAACGACCTTAGTTATATAATTTATACTGTTTTGAAATACAAGTAAAGAATGATGGTTCACAACGTTTGTAATATTTTAGGGACATCAAAGCAGCTTCAAAACCAAAATAATCACTTTGTGAAGCCAATAAGCCCAGGGAAATAAGGAGAAGACATCCTTTGTTGCTAATGAACGAGTAATTGTGTAATTAAATTTCGTTTTTTAAAACAATCAACAGCTAATATCTCAAAAACCCGTTTTTTTCGGAAATTTTCATTGAAGAAAAAGTGTTTATTTACCCATTTTCAACTTAGTGTGCAATTTTGTACCTCATGCTCTGCAACACCCTGCATGCATTACAAAGACCACTACAGAGTTGGAGGGCAGATTTACCTTATAATCTACTGTGAGCTCGGAGTCATAGGATCAGTGCTATGAGGATGTGCATTCACAGCTTTATCTGACCCAAAATTCGTGAATTAAAAGGTGTGGGTGTATCACTTCAAGCTCCGGATCACAAGATTACAACTTTCATATTACAAGAGCCGCAGCATCCTGCAGAGTTCGGGATATATTCATTTACTTATCAGTATCTATGCTACGGAATGAGACTATAAGTCGCGCTGTTTCACACACAAATTAAGTTTGAATTTTTCCCTTTGACGTCGGGTGCGTTGGGCAGGTCATGGAATTTCAATTCCAAAGACCCTCGAAGAAAGCTGAAGATCCGGAATTCCATCGGCCGAAATGAGTGGTCTGACAAGACACGGAGTTGCTGGAACCTACGATTCACAACAGCAACTTCAATGGCCAGCAATGACTGAAAAGAGATGACTATGAGAAAAAGTCCTCATCCAATTTACGTAATGGCCCAAGATTCGCAGAGTGCAAACGTAGGAGTGGATTGTGGACGCAGGTCTGGATTGTGAGGGCCGGTATGGATTGCAGAGGCAGGTGTAGATTCTGGGCTTCAATCTGGATTGCAGAGGCAGGTTCTGGGCTCAAATTTGGATTGTAGAGACAGGTGTAGATTCTGGGCTCAAATTTGGATTGTAGAGACAGGTGTCCATTTTGGACGCAGGTTCGGATCGTAGAGATAGGTGTGAATTCAGGGGTCTGGTGTGGATTGTAGAGGCAAGTGTCAAGTCGAGTGTGGACGCAGGTGTGGTTATAGACGCAAGTATTGATTGTAGACTCAGGTAAGGAGGAGTGAAGAGGTAAGTGTGGATTCCGGAGTCAACCATAAATTCTGGGCTAAGGTGTGTATTGTGAACGCTGTTGAATCGTGGGCGCAGATGTCAATTGTGGGCACAGGTCTGGATTATGGACGCAGGTACCTATAATTGACGCCTGTTAAAATTCTACGGCGTATTTTTATAGGTGTCTTTTGTTATAGCGATCTTTTTGTAACATGCTTGTTAAAGTCCTGGGGAAATATTATCTACTAACTTCATCATTGTGAATATTTTTTATATGATTAACTGGTATGTAGAGAGAGAATTTCAACATATGTTGTTTACTTACTTTGTACATCTGAATAAATTAGTTGCTCATGTTGCTCATGAAAAAATAATTGCGCAAATAAATTCTACTGAACTTTTGTTTAAATTTGATTGTAAATACACACTATCACTTTATTTTTTTCAATGAATGATCGGCGCGTATTTTAGAATAATTTTTTTATTTTTCAGACATGGAATCCAAACAAAAGGCATTTTGATATTCAACTAGTTAAATTTTTCACCAGTATGGCATTCGTTTATTGTTTCTTACGGCCTCTGTTATTCCTGGGATGCTTAGCAGGCGTTTTATCGGAGGCAGACAATGCATCCGAGCAAGTCTCGAAGAACGTAAAATTAAGCGCAGGTAATTGTGGTGACTTGCATGAACGGCAGCTTGTACATTGTTGTGTTTGTTACTTGGCTGAGTTGCAATTGGTAAGTTGGAACAAAACGTCGTAACATTTCTTGTCCGTAGCAATGCTATTGTTAGGTGTTTTGAACGATCCATCCTAGTTAACCACACCTTCAATTATTGTAATCTGATATAGCAAAATGAATGCTTGATGACGGTTTTCTGCTCCAGAGTAAATGAGGTATCGTGCTGTATCCCTTAGCAATGATCTCTAACTTCATCAAATTTTAATCACATGCAAATAAAAAAACATTTAAGGAAACATTTATTCTGTGTGCACTTTAGCGATAACTTTTTTTCTACACTGCACACGTATGGACATTATGGAAAAAGCGTTTCTTTGTTCTTGTATGTGCAAATTTTAGGTTCTCCAAATAAAGAGATTTTTCTTACAAGCTCTCTATGCTTGCACGTATTGAACAATTTGTTTTTGTGTGCATTTATATTCGCCTATTGGAAGGCTGATTCGTTTCTGCACTCATTAGAAATTCTTAAAAACAAAAATCATTTATGCATTTGCACATAAAATTCACTGTAAAGCAATGTGACTGTTTTTTTCATTTTGCGTCCATGGAATGAAGAATTCGTTCAAACAGATTAATTTCGCGACCTTATGAACTAGTATCATAATAAATTTAACCATCCATAACGAGTTTATAAGTAGGCAATTAATTAGGCCAAGTGAACATTAAATTTTCTAACCAAACTCACTATCGCTAAGATTCTTAACGAATTTTTCACCAACTTCTTTGGCACGTCATTTCTATGCTAGTAACCCAGACCATACTACATTTATTCCTCCAACTTGCTTCTCACATCAGAGAAAATAATCGGAAAATTTCTCCAAATATTGCAAAACCGACAGGGCACAATGAAACAACAACCCTCGGCGATAAGGACGACATCAATGCCGCCGCCCTGGACAAACTACTGATGTCGCTGACTCCCTACGACCCAACCAACAACATCCAGAAGCGGCAAGTGTACTGCGCTAACATGGGTCAGCCAGATCCAGCGACCGGTGGCTACGCACCCGTCGTCTTACCTGATCCCTCCATCACGTCTGCCAGTTACGCGGTGAGCGGGCAAACCAACCTGTATCCGGGATACGTCGCCATGAACCCATCCCAACCTGGCTACAGCGTCATCGACTCCCTGTCTGTTCCAGGTCAGTGAGAAGTGTTGTTCGTAGTAAAGCAATGGTTCATAACCAGGGTTCGGTGAGTCGAACCCCTGGGTTCAGAATGGTGCAGTTTGTGCTCTAATACAGTATACTATAGTTATGTACATATGTTTTGAATTTGAAGAAAAAAAGCACGTTTTCATTTTCCAACTAAGAAGGGTTCGATGAATGCATGTATGGAACTTGTGGGGTTCAGTACCTCTAACCAGGTTAAGAACCACTGTAGTTAAGGCTGAAGAAATATAAATTTCATTGTGATTTAAAAACGATTTCAATTTTCGTGTTGTAGAAGTAGCATCAACGATTTGTCATATTTATGTACTCACAGTGCTTTTATGGGATTTCGGTAGAATGTTCCATTGTGTTTTTCTTTTAAGGTTAGCGTTCTGCATGGGAGATTTTTCATAAGAATCCAGGTATTTTTGGATAGGGGAAGTAAAGCCGTGAAGTCGTATTAAGCAGTGTTTTCACTCGAGATGTACTTCACAAACAACGATACCACTTTCTGAACATTGAAATCAATAGAAGATCACGAGAAATTCATAGCAATGAAAACCACAAATTCAAATAGGAATACGAATGAAATCAGCACACTTTTCACGCTGAACATTGAGAGCTAATATTAGCATCACTCTAACAAAGGTATTTTGATATAAAAAAAGAAAACATTTATTTCCAATAAAGTACAAACATGAAACGTCGATACATTGGATTTCAAAACACCTTGACCTAAAGGCATCCTTAATTGAGAATGACACATTGGAATTGGGATACCCGTGTAAAATGTTGAATCAAAAAATGATTGACAGAAAAGCACATCAAAAATGAGTTCCTTAGCTCTGCCTAATCTGATTTTGACA
>JACJUY010000778.1:70220-80712 GCA_014220935.1 Platorchestia sp. MABIK
GATTCAAATAGATGAGAAGGATCGTTGTACAATACCAGCCATAACGTTTGCATCGCTCCCGGGACAAAACGAGAAAGTCAAAACTGGCTAAGATGAAATGAAATATTTTACAATAACACGAAAATTAAATTTCGTATGCTACAAGCATTGGCACAAAAATGTTCACTGGATTCAAATGAGAAGGATCGTTGTACAATACCAGCGATAACATTTGCAAAACATCTGGGACAAAAACGTGAAAGACAACTGGCTCGTTTAAAATGAAATAGTTTACAATAACACAAAAATTAAATTTCATATGCTACTAGCATTGGCACAAAAAAGTTCACTGGATTCAAATGAGAAGGATCGTTGTACAATACCAGTCATAACATTTGCAACACTCCTGGGACAAAGCGGGAAAGTCAAAACAGCCTAAAAGAGTGTGGCCAAAGTATACACAAAGAGTCTAGGGGACGGCATATTGTCACACAATATTAACTAGAGCATTTTTAGGGAGGGAATAAGTTCAATACGACACTTAGCCCTAAATCGACCTGAGTCCATTCCGAAGGGCATTAGGTAATCACTCACATCGTTCTTATTTTCAGCATACTTCGATGAAAAGTTCACATTTACTGGGTTTCATATTTTTTTATCGAGCCATTTTTCCCTCCTAGGAGAGGTGGCTTAGTATCCTTGATTTGATACTTTTACAGGAATGTTTACGTGATAGGGGTTCCCCAGGCGCCAGTCACACCCGAGCTTTTAAGGCCTTGTTTTTCTCTCGTTTAGTGCCCAGGTGACATTCCTTGAGGACAGTGACCCCACTGCAAGCAACAACCCTGATTTGCCGCGTCAGCGTTTTCACGCCAACTGCTGCGCCACCACAGGGTTCGAACCCAGTGCAAGAAGCAAAAAACGCAAGCGCTCTGTGCACACAGCCACTGCAGTGTCAGAGGTTTCATTTGCGATAATTCAGAAAAAATTACAGTAATATTTCGTTAAAGACCTAAAAAATTGGAAGGAAGAATAACATACAGCCTGTTGAAATTGAAAGCAATAATACAAGGCTTGCTAATTTCAACGCCCGCAGGTTTCTCAGCATACAACCCTGGTGGATGGATAACCCAACCCGGGGTCAACCCACAACCCTGCCCGGACGTCATGCCGGTGGCCCCTGAGTGCCCCATCGTTCCGGCCATCCCATCGGGGCCTGCCCCTGTGTATGCCGGGCCCCCTGGCCCCTCTGGGCCTCCTGGGCCTCCTGGGGCATCTCTGCAGTGTACAGTACGTGGGACACACCGGCTGTGTACAGTTCATTTAGCAAATAGAGCAAATTTAGAAGTAACCTAATTTTTTCCATTATAAATTACCAAAACTGGATAAAAGATCTCACTTTTTGACGAATTGTTTTCGTGAAATGTAGCTCTGCGCTGTTGTACAACACAAACACAAAGGAAATTTCTTCTTTAAAGGTGAAAGTGATCTCCTGTTGAGGTTGCTGACTTCCATTGTGCGCAATTCTAGCAGTGCATTTTGAGCATCCGAATGTTTACCACACACAAATCGACCACTGAACGGAATAGTCACAGAGCAAATCGAACCATAATTCGAGTATATACCACGGATCACACTATCATTCCCGTCGAACTCGAGCGCTTGTCGTGAAATGTAGTTCTGCGCTGTTGTACAACACAAACACCAAAGAAATTTGTTCTCTAAATGTAAAAGTGATCTTTTGTGGAGGTTACTGACTTTCATTGTGCGCAATTCTAGTTATGCGTTTTGAGCATCCCAACGAACGTAGACTTCACAGACCGACCACTGAACGCAATAGTCCCAGAGCATATCGAATCAAAAATGCACCACGAATCACACTATCATTCCCGTCGAACTCGAGCGCTTGATAGCTTTCTGCAAGGCCTTTCGTGTGAACTTTTTTTCGTGTGTAAATCAGGAGATCCTTACGATTTCAAATTTTTAGATATTAGAATCATTTGCAGCGAGTTTTGACCTTGTTATTATTAATCAAGAATGTATCTGTTATTAAAATCTAACACACGATGAGATTTAGTGTTCGGTATCGTTGAAAAAAGTAAATAATCAAGGTTCGCCTTTGTTTTAATTTCACGATTTTCAACTTTTCTTGGGCGTGCAATCATCTAAGTTGTTTTATTGATTTTTACACAGCCCCTCATAGATTTTGAAGAAAATTCGCAGTCAATTAATTTGTGCTCAAATCGGGTAGCGAATATGTTTTTTTAACTTATCCTCCATGCCCTGCCAATAACCCAGTCTCGATCTGAACTGAAGCGTTCACGAACTGTATAATGGTGCCTTCTACACCTTAGTGCCACTGCGCTTTATTTCTCAACATCATTTCTCTAAGTTCAGTACAAAAATTCCCTCACTTCTCTCGAAACATATAAACTTTTCAAATTTACATAATTTGATGAAGTGAGCAATATTTTAGGAAAAGGTAACACACATTTTCACAAATTCCACACCCGAAGATTCATCCTCTTGTGTTCTCAACCCAGGGTTTTGTGACGTACGGACCCCAAGGCCCACCCGGGCCTCCAGGTCGAGGTTGCCCCGGTATCCCCGGCAGCCCGGGCATCCCGGGCCAGTGTCGGTGTGGTGGGGGCACGACCACGATAGACCCCACCGACATCGTCCTGCTCACCATCCGCCTCATCAGCGAGAGGGGGGGATGCTGCGCCAACGTGCCTCAGGTTCGAGTTGTACACTTTCGCACCAACACTTTGACCGCAACTTGCGCCATCAGTGGCCACGGAGGGGATTTTCATAATGCTGTTGACCTACCAGTAATAACAAACTTAGTTTTTATGAATGCTTAATTTAAGTTAAATAAGGGCATGATCCAGTTAATGTGTGTTATTTTCAAAATTTCTTATTACAATAGAATTTAAATTCATTTAGATTTCTATTTCTATTGTACCATTGAGTTTTCTTTTAATAAATTCATTAATTTTTCGTTAGTAGACAAAGCTTCCTCCAGTCGATGTTTTGTGTTTTCTCTGGTCAAGTTGAGACGTAGTTTCGTTGTCGAGTAAACCTTTTTCATTCTCAATTCACAGTCATTCTATCCGATGTGTGCTTAGCCATAGCGTCACTGAGACATGAGTTTTCTAAAGCAACTTTTTTCTTTCCTAAGCTAAAAAAACACAATCCCACTGCGATGGAGATGTAGGTGCTCACAAATCATTTCATATCCCATTTTCAAATGCATTAAGATAACGTCCATATGTAAGCACAATGTAAAATACCCGTGGGCGATCCGCATAATTCCATGTTCTATTCAAGTTACATTGAGAATTATAGGATCATTGTAGTGAAAAAGCAAATTTCCTTCTTTTGAAATTACTCTCAATCTGGGTGCAGTGTGACGGAGATATGGGGGCGCTCGTCAACCAAATGGCGGTGGTGCAGAACAAACTCGATCAGATCAGACGCCTCAACAACAACGTGGACACGCTGGCGTCGGCCATAGCGCAGTTCAGGGTCACCATCCTCTCACGTAAGGCAATCGATAAAAAAAGGATGCTTTATTCCAATCAATCAAGCCTGATACACATCATCTTGTAAATTGGTTTTTAAAATGCCTCATAACTAACACCAGGACGCAACGACGGCTGCAGGTTTTCTCTTTCCGAAAAGTACAATTTCTCTCGACGATATGCACAATTACTCTTTACGATACGTACAATTTCTCTTTATAATAAGTACAATTTATCTTCACCATAGACGAATTTTTTCGAGTGTTCAAATCGTTTACTTTCATAAGTTCGTTTTTCCAGAGGCGAAAAGCTCAAGTTGCTAATTAAATTTTATAAACTATTGAATAAATTTTTGACATTAGAGAAATTCCAATAAATTGAGGAGTTAGTAACTCTGCATCACAATTTCGAACGATGTCCATAGATATTTCATGTCCATAATTGTTGGAATATCAAAATTTTACCCCTTGCTGATTATACCCTGCCATTTTACCACCAGAAATAGCTCTCCAGACCTTGTGCGTTTTTGTTTCATCTAAAATTGCCTTGTAATTCACTGTGTCCGCTAAGATATCGATTTTTCAACAAATATTTTTCGCTACCTTCGCTAATCCTTCAGGCTAAAGTTTATTTCCGCTAATTTCAGTCCTAATTTGAAGATTGGATTATAATATATAAGCTGATTTAAGCCTCCCCGACCAGAGCGAAGGTGTTCCCAAGAGAGGAACGAGGTAAGAGTCATTTAGCATGAAATTATGGGAACGGGGCATCAGTGCACAAGATGAGTCTCCACGCCCTGACCATAGAATCAGTAATATTAAAATGATTTTATGAAACAAGATAAAAATTGAAGAACTGAGTAATAGGTGCTAAATGACAGCTATCAACCAAAAAAGATAGTTCGTAGCACAACAAAAAACAATTTCACCAAATAGAAGGTCTACATAACCTTCAGCTCGGGATCTCACATCTTTCTTTGGAGGTCTTAATTTGAAAGATTAGGTGTTTTTTATGGATGACTTACGTTTCCATGTTTTCTTGTCCGCATCTGGCCAAAATCTTATAGAAATTGTTTTGGAAATAGCGAAAACGTTTTGTGTGCGGAGAAAAATAGCTCACTCAGAAAAGAAAAAAATTCGTTATAGTTCAAGACTAAAAAGGTTTAAACCACTTCCATATCTTAAACATAATCGAGCAAACAGTTGCAGAGATAAATTTTCACTATTGACTCGATTTAGACACCGGTTCTTGACCTTCTATAACTTCTGGAACAGAGCGAGCTCATCGCAGAGAAAGTCGATTTGTTATCAATTTTTGAACGTAGCGGGTGGCATCGAAGAAGTTCGTACAACTCCGGGCTGATTACCTGCCACCTCATGAACAGCTCTAATGGATCAAGAGGCTTCGTCCCAGAAACTTGTTCCGAGAGCGCGGCAGTCGGAAGCAACTTGAAGATCTGTCCTAAACTGTATGCGTTTTTCAGCTGTAGAGCGAAGTCATTTTAAAAGTTTTCTGGACTTGTAACGAATTAGTTGCTTTGTTTAGGCTGCGTTAAAATACTAAGAACACACTTGGAGACTTTAAAATTATAGGCATAAAGTTGTACTATGTCCTTATTTGCACTCGTACATAGATGTTCACAATTTGTTAACAAAATTCTTCTTTGTGTGCAATAGAACATTGCACAAAATATTACCAAAGGTTTGCAATGAAAAATTACATCCGCTTAGGTAACAGTTTTTCTGTCGATAAATTTTGCCTCTAGTAAATACGCAAAAAAATTATCTAAAAAGTTAGCCTGATTTTTTGCAAGAGATGTTCATTGAATCAGAATTAAATGATTTTTTTTACAAATGACCTTAAGTTGTCGTATTTTATTGCTCTTCCAGGATATTTTAAGACTATGTACAGTCTTTTGAGGTAAAGAAGGGAGGTCACGACGGAAATTCCTCAAAAAAAATTCAAATCTCGAGGTGTTCTGAAACAGAATTTGGCATGTCATTCTAATGATAGAATGAACCATAGCAGCATTAAAACTGCAGTTCTCAATGACGAGTGTCCATAGATTACATTTATAAAAAAATCCAATTGAACCATAGACTGAAATAATAATTGTACGATAGGGACTGGGCTTAGAAAGTTAATATTTTAATATAAGTGTCATTACAAGTGATGACCACAAACCTGGCTTGTCTGCGTGAGATATCGAGCTTATCCAATTTCATTAAAAAAAATTTATTCATTCATTAAATAATCTATACTGAAACTTTTTCAATAATACACATTTTTCCATAATGTATAATACCAATTATTCAATTAGTGTTTTAAATTATAGAATTGGGTTATCCAATAATGAACATTGAGTAACCTAACTTTACTTTGCGCAGCGGGGGGCCACATAGGCTCACCAGGGCCAAAAGGAGAGAGGGGCCCCCCAGGCGTGAAGGGCAGCGCTGGGGCCCAGGGCCCGCCTGGGGAATGCCGCCAGTCGTCGTGCAATGCTGGGCCACCTGGGCCTCCTGGCCCCAGAGGGGCGGTCGGAGCCCCTGGTCCCAAAGGGGAATGTTGCTTTGGGGCTCGCGGTACCCAAGGGCCTCCGGGCGCCTTAGGGGGGAGCTTGGGTGGGGCGCCGGGCTTGAAAGGAAGTAGAGGAGACCCTGGAGATCCTGGAGTTTGGCTCCCTGGAGACCCTTGTGCCGTGCTTCAGGGGTGAGTTGGTGCTTGTGCCGTGATCCAGGGGTGAGTTGGTAATTGTGCCGTGCTCCAGGGGTGAGTTGGTGCTTGTGCCGTGCTCCAGGGGTGAGTTGATGCTTGTGCCGTGCTCCAGGGGTGAGTTGGTGCTTGTGCCGTGCTCCAGGAGTAATTTGGTGCTTGTGCCGTGCTCCAGGAGTAATTTGGTGCTTGTGCCGTGCTCCAGCAGTGAGTTGGTGCTTGTGCCATGCTCCAGAGGTGAGTTGGTGATTGTGCTGCTCAGCCAGAGAACAAAATCAAACTGAACATTGCCATTTTTTCAGGACTTAAATGTCAAAGAGCTGCTAAATATCAAATAGGAAAAATAGAACCCCGCTTTTGATACATTCAGTATGAAAATGAGAGACTTCAGTTACGAGTTCTGCAAGTGTTCAGTAACGAATGCGTCGTTAAAATGACGCCTGATGGTTAAGCATTACACTAGAAGAGTTGATGTATTGATGTATGCCATGAGAATGAGAAAATAGGCTATGCAAAAAAAGGAACGAGGCTTAGTAAAAAGTTTCATGGGGGTTATCAGGAAAGTCTGGATGATCTATATTTATGATACACTAATATCACTATTCATATCGACATCTGTCCCTTTCATTGATGCAGTGTTGATATTTTATGGTTGAAGGCCTAATTAGAAATTTAGTTTCGTTGACTACGTTATAAAATGTTTTCTCTGAATACAACAGGACTTTTTTCATAATTGGCGTCGGACACATCTTGCACTATACTTAATTTTTGTTTTACATTAATCCACGGTGGTTTAATTAAATGATTCTCTAATTATGGGGTGTTCGTATTGTTACGTTAGAACAAAACGGTCCTTAGTCGCACATGCTGTATGCAAGAAGCTCCGCACTAGAGCACAAGATTCGATGAATTAACCAAAGTCTTGAAGCGTTATAGCTATGGCAACTGTAAATCGCTCTTGAATTGAGGAATAAAAATGCTGAGATCTATCGTTCACAGATCACGTTGAAGTAACATAACTAGGGCTGTGACAATTTGCTCTAATCATATTGTCACAACCCTAATAATCACACACATACGTGCCTATGTTTGTGATTTACTAATGTATTTACACATAGTATTAAATCACATGTATGTGATTTATTAGAAATCACACGCATGCGTACGTGGGTGATTATTAGGGCTGTGAAAATATGATTAGAGCAAATCGTCACAGTCCTAAACATGACGTTTGAATTTTAGCGATTCACATCAAAATCGTGTTCAATTGATCCATTTTTTGTAGTTATTTGTATGAATTCATAAATGAGTGTAAAATCGAATGCGTCAGCTTACAGCCTTTAACATTTATATCAGGGTAACTTTTAAGTAATGAATAAACATTGATTTCACAAATTTCTGGTTATTTCCGATTTCCGATGATGATTACCTGCATCTAAACACACATTGAAAACTCTTTTGTTTTCCGGCATGCCAAGAAATATCATAGACTCAATCACTCTTCACTCTCTTTCCTGGAGCTTCCCGGAGTAAAATAGAGTAGGAATAAGCACCGAAAGTTACGGGATACGCAAAGGAGCCCTTCATTGAAACAACGTGTTTTAAATTGTGAAAAATTTGTAGTGATACCTCGAAACTTGCCAATGCCTCGAACTGCGAGACACATGTAGTGGAAATAATACGAATTTTACTCATAATCCCTCAACTGCCCCTCGGGTCATACATTGCATACACAATAAAAACTTTCGTTTACTTTTTTTATCGAATTGGTGCCCTAATATGTTTTTGAAGTACATCGCTGAGCGGCGATTTGTCCTCACTGATGTCGGTGACAACCTGGTGCCAGTGTGAGACAAAGAGCCGTGGTTGTAATGTCGGAACAATGATGAAATAATTTCGACGGTTGATGTTGAATCCAATGCTCTCATTGAAGACTTCTTGTGACTAGATGTCAGGGACGACATCAGGTTAGATTATAAAATAGTTGAGTCCTCCCAAACTACAACAAAGGTGTTCCAAAGAGATGAAAAGCGATAATTTAGTAGGGAGTTAAGGGAACAGGAAATATATGCACAAGGTGTGCTCCCAGACAACTCCCCCTGCGCCCAGCAACGCTAAGTTTGGAAAGAAGAACATGAAACAAAATGAAAGTGGGAGAAGAAAGTAGAATGTTCAAAAACCGGACAGCAGTCAAGCGAAGAAGAGTGCCCATAACAAAAAAACAGTTTCAACATCAGTGCCACCAAACCCTCAACTCGAGACAGCACATTTTCTATGTGGGAGCGCAAATTCCCATAGATAAGGGACGACCTCATTTTATGCAATATTCAGCAATTACACTAACAGGAAAAAGGATTTTCCAAAAGTTCCTGACGGCCGAGGAAAGTATTGAAAACTTGAGCACATGAGGAAAGATCGATGAACTTCTCTCAAGTGTTGCACACATCACAACTCGTTCAGGGTGACACGAGGCGAAAAAAACAATTAGAATGGCTAATATATCTGCATAAAACACTGCTAACTGCAGCCAAAAGTGCCACAAGACCGGGGTTTTAAAGGCAAATTTGGAACATGACTGGAATCATTCCATTTCGGCAACAATACCAAACTATCAAAAGATTAGGTTAGATGTTCGTTTAAGCCTCTCTGACCGCAATAAAGGCGTACCGAAGAGAAGAAGGCACCATTTAGTACGGACATAAGAGAACTCAGAATCTATGCACAATCTGCTTAGAAACAGTAAGTTAAGAAAAACTTATATGAAACAAGATAAAAGTTGAAGAAGAAAGTAATAGGTGCTGAAAAACAGGACAGCACTGAACCGAAAAAACAAGGTCATTAACATAACAAAACATGATTGATTTCAACAAAAAAAACTACCTAGCTCTCAATTCGGGGCTCGGGAGCGCTTATTGCCAAAGATACAATAGTTGTATCCTCCTGAGGGGAACTATCATGAGAAAAAATTGGCAAGTAACAAAATATGACACAAGGGGAGACTTCTCAAATAACCAGAACGGAAGCCACGGTAGAGGAAACAAAGTAGGGTCATTTCTATGGGGAAAATACACTTCCCCTTCTTCCGCTACCCAATAGAAAAGCTTGATTTCAAACAAACTTTATGACGTCACCAAAACGCCATGTCGTTAGGCCAATAGTGGAGCCAGATTTTAGGGTAGCAGTGCTACCAGATGCAAAATGAGCGTTGCTGTTAGTTCGTTGCCGTGACGTCAGCAAACCCATACTGTCAACGAAAAAACTGATTTGAACCTACCGGTTTCTTCTAATATGACGGAAGCCTAGAAAGTTGCTCCTTGCAGCAATTAGAACCATTGATATGGTAATCTTCTCACCCAATAATACCCTTTGTGTGTTTATTTACATATTTGTTTGGTGTCCGCTTGTTTCGTCTCTGTGACGCTCATAATAATAATAATAATAAGCTCATTTAACGACAGCTTCGGTCATAGACTATTTAGCTGTCGCTTTGGCGAGTTTGCCAAAGTTAATAACGCATTTAGAGTTTTTACCATTTCACAAGTTTTCCGAATGTTAAACCGCGAGCGCCATGATTCAGAGATCTGTTTGGGCCCTTTCATTTTGGGTTAGTTTATTTTACGAGATATGTACTATAAATGAGCAGGTAGACATCACAATACACGAGCGAGTGCAGGGTATTACCAAGACCACACTGCATGGCGAGCTTCAAAATCTCAACGCAACCTCGACAAAGAAAACTAATTTATAATTACATTGGTGACACACACATTTTTCAATTCAAAATATGGCCCAAGTCACCATGAAATTTAATTGAACCGTTACACCACCACCATCACCATAAGCTTCACAAATGATCCCAACTTGAAAATCACATATACCAGGCAACATACGGACATTTCGGGCAGCCAAACCCCGTAGGGGGTTTCAGCTGCCCACCCATTTATGGCCGGACGCCTTACCCACGCTGAAACCCCCCGAGGTACCAACGCAGTGCGCCCGGCCATATTGCGGTTTCATCGTCAACACCTAAATAGAGATGATGATTCCCATACTAACAAAACATGTCTCGCATAATTCCAAGCACATGTCTTGACCGGATGATGAGATTTATAGGTTTGCATACACATTGATAGCCTTAACATACTCTAGCACTCTTCCTACTGGGCCACCATCCTTTAACAAGTCACCGACGCTTCTGCCACCGACATTTCCGCAGAGGACACTTCTTGGTTGCTGCAGAGCAGGACATGTCTCAATTATATGTTTTATCGTCAGCA
>JACJUY010000778.1:82801-113701 GCA_014220935.1 Platorchestia sp. MABIK
CCGACGGTCGGTACCTTCGGGGACGGAGGCCCCTCCTCTGCAACTTCCATGATGTCCATTTTTTTATTTGTTTCCTTGCCTCAGCGCCGAGCCGAGGGCAGGAAAGGGAGGGGTCCTTGCTGGGCAAGGGCCCACACACGAAATTTAGGGAAAACTCCCTATACACTTTTAACAAATTCTCAACGCTAGTACATAAAAAGACAGAAGACCCTGATGTTAGAGGGCACCGCCCGCGTTGGTTCTAGCCAGAAGAACTAGATAAATGGAAAAATTTATAATCAATACAATCAGTTACAATGTAAATTGTACACTAATGCAGCTGGCTATAATAACGGTATCACCTCGGGAAGGTGCGGGTCGGCTAGGTACAGACAAATTAATGAAGGTACCATGCAATCAATATCCTTGTCTGCTTTTGATGTTCCCTTATCACGGTTATAATAAGTTCAATTAGATACCAGTAAAAGTTGGTAAAGGGAACAGTGAAATTTCCATAAGGATGCTTTATGACTGTATCTGTAATACGAGTTTTACCGGTGCACAAGTACAAGAACATTTTAATCGCAGGAACTATTAGGATGGATATATTTGTTTGGCATCCACTTCTGAATGACTTATTCAAGTATGATATTGAATCCCGTCATTTTTGATGGGACCGTGTACACTAATCGCTAAATAAACGCTGTCATGGGCAATGCAGACAGTGAATCTCAGTCAACTGACAGATTCTGACACCTGAGTGTGTTCAAGTTCTAAAGCTGTTATCCTTTCATGCATTCAAGTTATTTCCGCGCAAAAGAGCGTAGGGAACTCAGCTCGGTCCCTGAGAATACTTGGCCCAAAACCAAACACATCAAGACGCAAATACAAAACGTATCCCATCCCCACACACATGAAGGAGTGAAAACCACAACTTTCATATTTCTTTATTATAAAAATGAAGTTATTTGGCATTGGTCTAAGATTTTCCACAAAACTTAAATTATCACAGTGAATTGCTTTTTTAACAGGATCTTGAATAATTCGAAAACGGATTTTAGAGCTTCAGTTCCGAGGTGTACATCGTAAAAGAATTGGACCCAAAGTTAAAGCTTCACTCAATAATGCTGATCGCTGCAAGACACAATGACCCAAAGATATGGTTAGCTACTCAATATATACAATATTGACTAAAAACAAAGCTCAAGATGCCTTGAGCGAAGCAACTTTGAACAAAGCTAGCTTAGATTATGAAGTTTAAAGACCGCAGTCGCCTTAATAACGTTCCAACATCAGTGTACGGTATTTCAAAGCAAGAGAAAATTAAAAACTAAAAGAAGCCACGAGGTGTGACTTAAGAGAGGCAGGTTCGCTGCTTCAGGAATGAGCAATATTTTACTCCAGCTTGGAGGCGGTGCGATAGGCATCACCCCTCACAGAAAAGTATATACATAATACATATATATATCTCCTTTGAAATACGCTCCTATGTACGAGAAATTCCCTACCAATAAAAAATGGAAAAATTTTTCAAGCGCAAAATAATTCACTAATTTTTTATAATGCTTAACAAAGAACTTTCTTTGAAAGAACTAGGTAATGAGAATAAGGCAAAATGTATGGCCGCGTGCAAGCCATCAATGACAATGGTGGTAGAACAAGATTATCTGAATTATAAGCAAAAAAAACTGTAGCATCAAAATTGCAGTTCACTTTACGACGAAGCTCATACACGAACATTTCCTGTCAGTTATTTAAAATTTACACGAAAAGTATGAGTAGACGGAGGAGTTTGTTTGAAAGCTCGACCATTGCATTCATGAGGGTAAACAGCCCAGGAAAAAATACGAATGGTTTCACTATTTTCAAAGTAAAAAATCAGACGCTGAAAATGTACGCAACTTAAGTTCGGTAACGAGAACAATTCTGAACTAGATGACTGAAGGCACCGCACTATCGAGAAAAATAAGCGCAGAACTTTAACTAAAAACAAGCAAAAATATTATCAAGTTCAGGATGAGAAGTTAAATTCTTCTACCACTGAGCTGTAGAGAATAGTTAACAATTATTGACTAGCCATCGCCTCCACCAAACCATTGGTCCCTCATTAAAGGAATGGTGTGCAAACCCTAGCAAATCACGTAAAAACAAGACACGAGCATAATACACCAGCAACCGTAAGCATAGAGGAAGGAATTGGGGGGATACATTCCAGGGTACAAAAACTTTGACACGTTTACATGATGGAGGAAATCTTCACACCGTAATTGAAAAGAAAACGGAGCCTCGACATTTAGATGACAGAGGAAAAAACTTCGACAAGTCCCCTGATCGTGAAAGGCACACGCTAAAGCGTTTAGGTGAAGACAAGCTCAACTACCTAATATACCTCGCTCAATCTTCGTCACAAGTGCGACAAGAAAGAACCTCTGTCCTTGCACCAACACACGTTTTGTTTTTAAACGTAGAAGCATTTTATTAATAACATTTTCTAAGAAGACTCAAGAAGTGAAAGGAATTTTCTAGCCTTTTAGGGATTTCGCGAGTATTTGAAAGTAACCACAGAAGATAATTTTTTTATGGTTCGAGTCGCTCAATTCAGACCAAGGTACAATTCCCAACGAATGATACATTGATAACAAAACCGCTACAAGCGCAACACCCAGTATTTAACGTTGATTTAAATACTTTGTTCGCAAACAATACAATCAATACATCTGCAACGCGTTATCCTTTACTCCTTTCAAAGTTCACGTAAGGAGAACATGAATGCACTTGGAATTCAGACCCTACGTAACCTGAAGTAACTAGTTTCTAATTCATGAGCACAAATTAATGGAAATGCAGTATATTCACCTCGTTACGTTTTAACTCAAAGGGAGAGCAAACTTCTCACAGAACACGAAGCAAACTTCACAACATGAAATCATCATGGATGATACACACACGCTGGAACTGCAAAAGATCAGGTTATAAATTCAAAATCCAAGACACCACTGAAATGAGATGAGGTAAGTTGGTTTCAACCTCCCTAAAAACAACCAAGATATTCAAAGAGAGGAAGAATGAAGGCACCATTCAGTATGGAGTTAAGGGAACGCGGAATCTATGCACAAGGTGTGTGTCTAGGCCTGCGTGCGTCACGAGGTGTGCACCAATACCAACTCGCCCCTTTTCCATTTCACCCATGACCAACCAGGTGTAAAATAAAGTATGAAATATTGGTCACCCCGCAGTCTCAAAAATGAATGGCACGAAAAATGGCTGCGTTCCACAGATATCTTTTACACTGGTTCAACGACTCGTAAAAAACAAAGAGCTGCTTGGAGGATCAAAAATGAGAGAAATGCGAAGACAAATAGCCAAACTGAAAATGACTGCGAATTTTTGAAAATAAATGTCAGGTATGTAATTAGCCACTCGTGATGTTAGTATGGGTCAACACACTCGTCACACCACAGGAACCATTAGCGTGCAGCAGCAAACAGACTGCTGGACAACCAATTTTTCCCACACGGAATACCATAACTGAAAAGAATCCTATCTAGCTCACTCAAGTGACTCAACTGGGTCATTCTCCTTAAAACTGTGGTCCAACGCACAGTACAACAATATATATACTCCGCTCACAATTATTGTACTCATGCTACAATATATACAAAAACAAGTTCAGACCAACATCGAGCATTGATACCCCTTTCCTCACAGCCACGTATCTAACGGAAGATCGCTCCGAATCGGTAGAGCACAAACATAGCCATAGCATCACAACTGCCAGCTACATCCGCCTGATGTGTCTAGTAGTTGAACTTACTTATCCTGAAATATGTTGGCTGTCTGGCTGAACTTAGCCTTGGTAACACACCCTGTAAAATTCCAGCACTTGATACAAGCTAGCATGAAAGCTAAATGGTCCTGAACTTATGAGCCTCCTTTTGCCCGAGAGAGTACCATAGACAGGATTTCGTAGTTTTCAAGTTAATAAATATACTCCATGTAAAAAGCATCTACGCTTAAAAGATGGTACAAGATAGCACCCTTTATGCAACATTGTTCGATAACAGCTAAGTTACAAAGAAAAAGGTTCACATCTCGAACAAAGTGATTTCACATGCATTGATTAAAAATTTCATTAAGTAATTGACAATTTGCACGTCGTTCCAGTTATCTCGATGTCATGAAAACATGATATAAGAGCACTGAAATATAAAAAAATGTTTTGTCCACACCAAAACCCTTCCTTCATTGAAAGAATCAAATCGCGTTTATTTTCAACACTAAACAGCAAGTGAACAGTAAAAACCTATTAATCAGTGACCATTACAACAGGAACACAAGATATGATTACACCCACATCAATAGGTTTCAAACCATGAATAGGTATCAATACCTATTTATTCCTTCCGTAGCTACGCAGATAAAGCGAGTGTCAAGTAACTCCATCTTATACAAAACAAGTTAGGTCTATCACAACCTGTATAAAAACATCTACTCTTACTTACGTAAGAGCGCAGCAGCAGGCTGGAGCAGCGAGACACGCACTACACTGCGCAAACTGCACCTAAGGTTTATTGAATTCAAAAGTCACTAAAATGAAAGACACTTGCTTTCTCAAAGAAATGAACTAATGTTGAATTAAAAGATTGAGCTACCTGCTCAACTCGCTAGTAACGAGCGTACTCCATTCTATGTCATTGCCTTCTCACCACATGACTTTATGACTGAAGTGCCCATCCCAGCCAACTGATGGTGAAATCACCATCCGAGTGAAGTGAAAATCATTGTCCCCACTTAACTGTGACGTACATCCCGCGAATCTACTGACACAGTCACCGTTCCAGTTAACTTACTCTCCATGCTCATAGTACGTAATTTTTCAGTGACGGGCCTGATCCTAAATCTGCACCAAATCAACATAGAATACAATGCAAATAGAAGGCACTACTAGCTCCCATCAGTCACTGGCCAACACACGTCACGTTGAGGCACGTGCACAGGCGCAACTCGAAGTCTACGCCTCCACACAGGCAGAGGCAGCCCGCACAGCACGCCTAAGGCCGTTTATATTCCAGAATTTGAAGGTTATCGCACAGCGTGCATTCGATTTTTAGTACAAATAATTTTCTCACTTAAATTTATTTTTCACCATCTGATATAAAATAAATTAATCTTCCTCAACTGTTCCGAAGCATTTACCGACAAAAGCACGGACAAATTTCATACTTTATTAAAAACTACAAAAGTCGATAAAAATGGATAGAGTTTTAAAAAAACAGCTGCAACTGAAGGCATCTTGAACCAGATTGTTAAACGCATAAATTTGTATCCAGAAATCTTAAACCGAATAAAATTTTCAATGTGAAAAAATACAAAAAATACCATTGCAAAGCTAATGGCCACAAACCTTAGTTCAGCAAAAAAAAAATCAAACAAGCCTATGAAAATTTCTAACTCCAAAAAGTAGGCCCAATAATATCATTACGGTTGAACACAAATGTAACACAGATCCCACGACCTGCAACGCTGCCACCGTACAAGTTAACTTATTTTTACTCCAGGCGACAAGTATTCAATTTTCCCTTCCATTGAAGAGGTGGCCTATTTTTAGAAGTCCCTCAAGAAGGGAAATTTGCCAAATTACTCGACAATCAAGACGCAATGTACACACACTACGACGTGTCTGTCAAAATGCGTACGCTAAACCGGACTAGATTTCAAATTTTTCTGTCATAAGTGAGGGCTCATGCACAGTGCCACTAAGAAGGTACCATCACCATTCAGAACGTTTTAGCACATCATAAAGGTGTCAGCACATTATTAGCAAATGTCACGCGTGAAACGGCGACTGAGCATTTACACTAACACCTACGAAGATGAACCTTGCACAAAAACGTAGCATGCTTAGTTAATAAGAGAAGCTCAGTTCTCAGTTGAGGTACTGGCCGTCAATCAACAAATGCATTCTTTCAACAATTATACTTTACTTGTTCAACTTTAAGTCTCCAGTATATGCAGAACTACAAGAACTACTCAATAGGCGAAGCTTCATTAAGTGTACTTCTCTCATCGACATTGCCATCTGATCAATGCATATCCGCAACTTGGCCATCTGGTCAACGCATACCCGCAACACAGCCTAAGTAACTGCCGAAACTATAGCAACGCGAGTGGTGGCATGACAACAACGTAGACCATGCGGCGCCATCTCCACCAACACTTCACGTGGCTGCAGCAAGTGCTTCAGCAACGTCATGGCTGGAGGCAGAAGAAGTGTTCCGACGGTGCTTTTTGACCAGCTGAAAGTGCTCGCTTTCCTTGATCATGTCGAGCTCGAGAGAGAGCTGCATCCTCCTGAGAGGCGGCCGCGCTCGTATACCTCGAGTGGTGGGCCTCTTCTGAGGGTCTGCGTGGAGCATCAGCTGCAGCAGGTCGAACTCCTCCGGGTGTGCGTCTTTGAAGCCCTCAGGGAACTGCAGCTCCCGCACCTGCACACGCAACACGAATTTAAAAGTATTGAAATACAATACTGGTTTCACAGGACAGCAGTGAACCGAAAAAAACAAGGTTCTTTGCATAAAAACCCTTATTTCAACTACAAGGCCTAGCTAACTCTCAGCTTGGAACCTCACAACTTTTCCCTATAAGTGTCAATTCCCTTAGATACAATAATTGACTCGCTCTGGGAGGGGCTCGACGAAAAGAAAAGACAAAATTTTAAAAAAACAGTAGCACGACTCGCACAGGCAGAGCGCTGCAATTGTTAAAAAACTTTTGAACCAAGGAAATAAATACAACCTAAAAAGGAAATTCGTCATCAAATCCGTCAAGGTGACATCAAGCTATAAGAAATACCTGCTCAACTTGTTGAGCAGGTCTTGACTACTACAACACTAAACGCAAAGCAGCCTTTAGAAACGCGAGACAATGTAGAGGCGAAGAGCTCAGGTTAGTGAGGTTACCACTCAGAAGGGTTAATTTTACATGCACACAACCAAGGCCAAATATCAACAAATACCCATTATTTAACTTCAACCGAGTTGAACTGAAGAATCCTACAAGCGGCCCGTGAAGCTTTGAGTCCCTGATAATCCCTAACAAATGAAGCAGCTATACACATCGGTTTTTTTTTTAAGTTTCTGAACTTGGGAAAACAAAGCTTCAACTTTTCACCTTGAAACCAACAGTTCATTTTGATATACGAGAACATCTTTCCAGTGAGCTAGCTTACCATAGAACTGGAGCGCGTAAGTGTGCAGTTAAGAACACAGATGACAAAGAAAATTTTAAAGGTTGATCAAATTCAACGGTTGGACATAAACAAATAAAAGAGCTAATTTTTCTGGAAATTAATCGACACGAAATATTTACCAGCATGAATTTTCAAAAAATGTCTTTCCCAATACCAGAGGTGCAATCCTGCAGATGAGAAAAACATCCCTGTGCAAGGCAAAATTCAGTTCTCCCGCAACTAACTCTAGCACCAACACGAATAATGGAGAGACACTTGTATCATTTTACCTCGCCTAGTATAAAATTTCAAACGTTTGTTTTCTTTCTCCCAAAACCAATCCCGTAAAACAGAAAAAATATCCTTGAACAAGGCAAAGGTCAGAACTCTCGCAACTATAGCACCAGCAAGAATAATGGAGAGACTCTGTTTCATTTTACCTTGCCTCATGAGTTTTCAAAAACATTTCTTTCAATTTTCACAAAATTGCTTTCGGTTTCATCACCAGTGATGCATTCCCGCTCAAGAGAAAGAATATCCCTGTGCAAGGCGAAAGTCAGAACTCCCGCAACTAACTCTAGCACCAACAAGAATGATTGAGAGACTATCATCTTACCTTGCCCAGCACGTGGACCCTCTCAGAGTCGGTGCTCATGGCCCACAGCATTTCGAAGAGGATGAGACCCATGGAGTAGATGTCGACCTTGTAGTCATACTCCTCCTTGCGGAGCTGCTCAGGGCTCATGTAGGTGGTGGTGCCCGCAAACGCCGTGTGCTGCTTCTGCTGGCGCTCTGTCAACGTGGGTCCTGCAATGCCACAGCTCGTTGTAGGGTTAACTTGTCCCAAGTGAAAATGAATGAGCAAATGACAAGTCACTGATCGTTGTAGGGTTAACTCGTCACAAGTGAAAATGAATAATTACGTGATAAGTGAATTTGTACGAGAGTAATTTCACTTTCAGGAATTTAGAGAGTAGTGTGATGTTTTTCCTGGGTATTTTATATTCCTATTTTGAAGCGTGAAACACGAAAATATTCTGAATACCACTCTTTACGTTTTAAAAAAGTATTCTAGAGAACATATACGCAATAAATTCGGGAACAAGTAGTCGTATAGCACTATCTAATCCCTCTTACGAAACTTGTAAACAGTGAGCTTAAATTGGTTTCTCCAGTTCACAAAACAGGTTGGGATACTTCTAGAAACCCAACAATCCCATACAACTAGTTCTGAAAGAACAAATTTCCTTGTTAAGATCACCTCCCTCAGAAAAAGAGTAGAAGGCGAGTTCTGGTGTAACAAAAGAAAGAAGTAGTACCAGAAGTAGCTTTGCAACAATAAAATAAACCTGAAGAAACTATTTCATCCGGAAGATGTTGTTTATTCAAGTCAAAAACGAGCTTCGACTTTAAATATTTCTCAACGCAAAAAAAAACCTTAAAGTTTTTTCAAAAAATGGACAAAACATTTAGATCAAAAAGTATCAACAAAGAGGCGAAAAAAACTAGCCTAAAAAATCTCTCGACAAACCAGAAAAAACTGGAAAAAATTTCAACAATATCGATGAAGGAACTGAGTTTCAAGTCTTTCAGAAAACCGGATGATGAGCCTAAGCTTGAAAAAAATTCCAGCATCAAAAAATACTTTAATTTGAAGTCTTGAAAATGAGGAAAAGAACTGATGAAGAACATCTGAAGAAACTGTGGAAATAACATTTTCCTACAAAAGTCTCTCAACCTACAAAATGACACTTTCCTACAAAGGTCTCTCAACCTACAAAATGACACTTTCCTAAAAGGGTCTCTTGACCTACAAAATGACACTTTCCTACAAGGGTCTCTTGACCTACAAAATGACACTTTCCTACAAAGTTCTTTTAACCTACAAAGTGACTCTGACAGAGTTGACCTTAGGTCCCCTGTACGCGGCTGAGACAACAGATATGGACGCTTGGAAGATAAACATGAAAGACTTGCCCTGCTCATCAGGAGAGGCTGGGGTGCGAGGTGTTTGCGCTGCGATGCTGTCATCCTCAGCGATCTGAGTGACCAGACCCAAGTCGCCCACCTTGAGCACGTCTTCTTGGTACAGGCTGAAGAATATGTTCGACGGCTGCGAGTATACACAAAATCAGCACAGAGTAATAACTTGCGAGCACTCTTTAACCATTCCTGTATTCTAGTATACAAATATCTTTGTTTCATCACCTTATGGTAACAGAGTAATCTCCCGTGTAATAATAAGCAGTTTGTTGGGTGGTTAGTTCCTTGCTGACTTAGTTGGTCTCTGCATCCTCTTACCAGTTTTACAAAGCAGGAAATTAGCTGCAATAATTTAAAATAAATGGTAACATACATGGATAATACCTTATCAACGCCGTCACGCACTGCCAAATGAACACCTGAAAAATTGATATGCACCGCAAATTTCTCTTTCCAAGCTGTTGTGCCTTCATTTTAAAACATTCATATCCATCTGCATGTGGAACACCGATTTTGTGAAAACTGGCAGGGTACCAGGGCATCATAGGTACGCTCATTATACACTTTCAGTTGTTCAAGCTATGAAAAAGAAATGTTCTATACTAACTGAATTAAATTATTACCCATACGTCTCAGACAATTGAACGAGACTGAAGAAAGCAGCCTAATTCGTCAATTTTAATGCCGCGGTTATATTTTTAAACTAAGATATGCATCTAAGAAGTCAAAACTATTTAAAACATCCTCGACTGACTTTGACGTCCTCACCTTCAAATCACGATGCATCATATGCATGTCATGGATATGCTCTACAGCGTTGACGATATCGAGGAAAAACTTGAGAACTTTTGCCTTCGGCCTTTCACTGTTGCGAAGCAGCCACTCCTTGAGAGTCTTGGTATCACACAACTCCATCTGGATATACAGATACGCCCGAGACTGCGGTGGTTCTTTGGCCTTCTTCGCGTCCTCGGCTTGGGCGCCGTCGCCGGAGAGGTGGAGGCTCTCTGACCGCGCTTGGACTCGGTCTGTCTTTAGCTCTTCCTCGTCTGCAAATGTGTGCATTTAAGTTACAAGTTATACAACGATGGTGTAATCTAATACCATTTGACTAAGAATTGTTCACTCATGTAACTAATTACATCTACTCCACAGCTGCAACATTCAGGGACCTGGAATTAACCCCATCATGGAGCAAAATTTTAACCAATGATGACATTTTGTGCCAAAAGCCATGAGAGAAGCAAATGCGAGATGAGAAGACACAGCAAAGGTAGAGCGAATGATATGATACGTTAGCCACCAGCTTAAAAGCAAGACGATGAGCAGGATGAAAAGCAATTAAGAACTGCATCTTAAACTGGTCAGTCGCGGCTAGCGTTGGCACATTCAAGGTAAGTAGCTCAAAGTCATTCTCGTAGTACACCACAATAACTCCAAACAATATTACATGAAAATGCGATCAACATTTTTGCCAAGGAAAACTCCTTTTGGCTCATGACCACACAAAATCTAACCTGTCTCGGACAACGCTACTGAAATCCCTTTTAAACTCAGAAGAACCATCACATCCGTAATAATTTTCTCAAGAATAATCAAAGAGTAATCTCAAGGGTAATCAGTGACAGTAAGAATAGGCACTGAAGTTATAGAAATACCAACACAATGCTCACATATTTTCCAACAAAATAAACCATAAATAAATCACCTTCCGCGCATTGCACAGGCCCACTAGACGAACCCGTGCTCGAAGTGCGTCGCGAGCCTTTCTCCACGAGCATGAAGCCACTGATGCTTTGGTCAGAATTAGAAGCGCCGTCAGGGCGTACCTCACTTAAATCAGCACCATTTAAGAGGCTATCTTTCGATATTTTCCTATTCAAATCACTGTCCGATTGCACTCCTGATGTAGAATTTTCCTGGAATTCAATCCTAAACGAGTCTTCTTCATGGGGATCATCATCACAAGAACTGTTGTGAGAGTTTTCCTCCAAGTCTCCTTCTGAGTTACTTTCATCTGAGACATTGGATTCCTCTCCTAAATAATCATTGAAATCACGACCCCTTGAATCATTTTCAGATTGCGAGTTCTCTTTGAATTGAATATAAGAATCATCTTCGAAGTTAACAGAGAAAGATGACTCGTTCGGTAACCTTGAGGCAGGGACACGATTAGGCTGAGCGTCGGTTGAAGCAGACGTTGCATTCCTGCCCATCGCAAAAGGGTTGTCTAAAGGAATGTTTCCGCGCCTCACTAAAGGATCGGGAGAAACATTAGGATTTTTCGCTAACGCATTTCCACCAAAAGACGGGACATCAGACTGATCGATAGAAGTCAGTTGGTCCGTGTTGGGAGGACTTGTGTACGCGTCAGGAGACTGGTACGAAAATGGCATTTTTTCTTTATCCATCCTGAAAAACAAGACACGCTTACAACAATGCGAAAGAAATATATTACACAACATATTCAGATCACCACTTGAAAGGTTATTTCATATCATCTAGGGTACAAAACAATATAATTCAAATGGAACGTTTTCGCGATACAAGAACGACGTTATCATTATGAACAAATAAATTAAAATTACACTCAGTCACAAGAAACCAATGTACAGTGGTTGCTGAAATTACATTGAGGTAATTTAAGACACATGAAACTAACGTGCAGTGGTTGCTGTAAATCCAATTGAAAATTCCACAATTTCAGCACTCCCTGCATCAACAGCATTGAATCGATACTCACATTCGCTTCCAGCGTTCATCAAACTCTTGTATAAATTGAGCGGAGTGGGACTGCGTCCAGCACGCGTTGTACCTCACGATGTTCTGGTGGTTGAGTTTGGCCAACACTCGCGCCTCACGGATCACGCGGTTTATGTGGTGTTCCCTGAAAAGAATGCCAGAAATTAATCGTACCCTAAAACCACAAACTGATCAACTGTACAGGAGTTTTCTCATGGGCAAGCAAGAGTTTCAAGAACACGCAGTAACCACGTTTCACAACCGCAGTTGTCAACATGAATTTAGGAAAGAACAGTAGCAAAAAGAGAAAAACTTCAGAAGAAAAAACTGAACATGAATTTGTGATGGAAGGTTGCCAGGAGTGAAAGAGTGACGGCCTGAAAAAAAAGACACTTGAAACCGTGGCTGATCAGTAATGGCACTAATATGACTGAAAACTTTCGTTAATGCGTAGTACAAGTACAAGTCTTGCATTGCTTTGACTAACGAGCAAAGTATAGCTAATTCACATACTACGAGAAATATATATTTATATATATATTACAATAAAAGTAGCTCATAGAGAGCTGAGAGTTCCGTCATGGAAACTCAAGCAACTCACTTGTTCGAGAGCGGAATTCTCTTGAGAGCATATTCGTTGTCGTCGAGGTCAGCATATGCTTTGAAAACCACCCCAAAACCGCCCCAGCCCAGGATGCCGCGGATTTCAAACTCATCAAGTCTGGAGTTGGGTATCGAGTTGCAGTCTCCTTTGGAATCCGTGGACGACACGCTTTGCTGATTGATGAACGTAGGCGGAGTCATGGTGCTCTGGGCGCTCGGGGTACCCGTAGGTACTGAAACCGGAGGTGAAGAACCGAGAGCAACATTCGCATTGGCCGTTTTTTGATTATCAGGAGAACTTTCCAAAGGTTCGTTGGCGCCCAACTGATCCACGTCAGTGCTCGCTTTCTGAAGGCCACCAGCGATCGGAGAGTCGTTGATTTCAGGTGAGAAGAACTTAGCTAGTTTTCTGTCAACACCGAGACTGACGTGATCAGCTGAAGGGTCAACAGGCAGGCTTGCGCTGTAGGAGGCCATAGCTGTCTCTGGGGCATGCTTGCACTGGTGAATACAGACATCGGGGGACAGGAGAGGTGAATGTTGTTCACTCGTTTCGTAGAAGTCTGTCTGGAAGTGCTGGCCATCAGAAGGAGTGGTAATGGGCAACTCTTCCACTTCAGGAGCAGGTGGCACCTGAAACCGGGATTTTGCAAGGTAAATCAATAAAAAGTTTGCTTTCGATACAAAAAACACCAAAAATTTTGCGATAAATGGAATTTTCCTCATTCACTGATCTTACTGGAGGGTAAAATATGTACCAAATGATACTACCACCCAGGAGTACTCCAAATTTACCCCAATACACTTAACATATTCAATCCACAACAAAGGTTAAAATGACAATACAAAGCTTCCATCAACAAATGATCAACGAGATAAAAATATAATCGATCTGATGAGCTCCCGCGACTGCACATCCTTGAACTTTACGAAGATTTATGGAAAGACATCCCTGACATCTTGGATCATCGTAATTCCACACTTTCAATCAGAATAAAAAAATTTGGAAGACCATTTCCTGTTTTTGGAGCATAACACTTTGTCACATGTGAACAGTGGCAAGCACAGTTCTAATAAAATAACCCAGTGAAATTTTAAAATAGCCCAGCACAATTCTAAAAACCCCAAACGAAATTAGGAACTAACCAAGCAAAATTAGGAACTAACCAAGCAAAATTAGGAACTAACCAAGCAAAATTAGGAACTAACCAAGCAAAATTAGGAACTAACCAAGCAAAATTAGGAACTAACCAAGCAAAATTAGGAACTAACCAAGCAAAATTCGGAACTAACCAAGCAAAATTCGGAACTAACCAAGCAAAATTTTAAAATACCCAAGTAAAATTATAAAATCACCACACGAAATTCTAAAATAACAACGCAAAATTCTTCAATAACCAAGGGAAATTCTAAAATGAAATTCTAAGATAGCAACTATAGAGTGGCACTCACCCTCCGCCGCCAACGGAACCCGAACTTCCTGCAGAAGGCGACGATGGGCAGGACGGGTGCGAGCACGAACGTAACGAGCCAGTCGCACCAGGGTTTGGAGAACACCCGCACTCCCAGCACCAGGCACATCACCAGCAGCACCATCTGCACCATCACCGCCCTGCTCCATACACCTGCGTTACTTTCTGCCCTCGTGTGTGTCGTTCTTTCAGTAAACTTGTTTTCGCCTTGCTTTCCATTTCAAGAATCAGACACATTAATGAGGATGTAATTTTAGATTGTTTTCTTATTTCTTGCGCATATTTTATTTAATATCACATAACTTCTTTCGAATTCCCTACTACCATTTTTTGAACATGCTGAATTTTTTCGATCGTCTTGAGTGAACAATCCTAGCAAAACTTTTATCAGGGAGTTGAAAGAATATTATAGGTCTCAAGAGATGCTACAATCAGGTATTAAATTAGGAGGCCAACGTAGCAGAAGGAAAAAAGTTTTAACACATATCCGTATTAATGATAGACCATGGTTGTATTCCAAAGTATAAAGGAAAATAACAAAAATGGATCACAGCTACAGCTGCGGCACTAATTCTTAGATTAAAATCTTGATTGTTTGACGTTGAACAATCATCAGGAATTTAGAACACTTCTAGAACACAATATGAGAGGAACACAACGTCAAGTTCTAAAATGCTTGCAATGCATGCGCATAACCGATACATCATTTTGCTCAAAGCAGAATAAAGCAAAACCGGCGATCAGATCAACTCAGCAAAAACATTGGAGAAGCAACAAGAGTAACCACTACAATATTGAACACTCCATTAGAACAAACCTAACTCAACACGGAAAGTTTCTCCAAAAGTAATTGATTAAAAATTAACTAACAAAATTGAATTACAACTTAAAAAAAAATTCAAAATAAAACAAGAACAGAAAAAACTAAACTCAGACAGATCATAACCCTATGCAAACTTACGACAGCCTGAGCTTGTAGGAGAGATTGAGGGTCCAGTCAAAGAAAGAGCAGAACCAAGGCCAGGACATGAGCGGAGGTGCGGGCTCCACATTAGGGGAACGGTGCTGGTTGTGCCGGTCACGAGACGAGCTGTTTCCCAACCCCTCGATAGCTGGCGTGTCATCCCCGATCATCATGTCGTTCAGGAACAGGTACACACCGAAGTCTGAAATTCGTAAAAGGAAATTAATATGTGTCACACGAGTTGGGACATTGTTTTCAAGTTTTCTCTTTGGATACAAAAAAATGAATCTTTTAGTGCGATCTCCAGCAAGCGTTTGAATTGAGCCCTGTCGTAATTAGTTCATGTGTAGTTATGCTGTGGAATTCATGTATACAAACGAATCAGTAGAAGAATCGATTAATGTTTTCTTTGAACATATTTTCCAAGATAACCTCACCATTATGAATTACGACGGCTCAATTTAAACGCTTGCTGAACACTGCAATGCAAGAGATGGACATTAGCTGATGTTCACACGAGTTGTGCATTTCGTAGCCGTCATGCTTTATGATGTTGGATGGTTGTTAGTTTGACAGTTAAAACACGACCCACATAACATTTCGAGGATACTCGATAGAAAACGAAAGCCTCGTAAAGATGAATATTAGGTATAATTGTTCAGACTTTTTGACACTTTAGCCCTTAGTTTAATGTTACAGGCTACATAAAATGGAAATTATCGACTGTATTTCAAAATCTAATACACTTAATAACCTAGAGGACTAGGAACCAAGCAAGTTAACACCTTCGTTGGCGATTTCATTTTCAGGTGACTTATTTTAATTCATTATACATGGTATTTCAAACGGTGAATATTCAGACAAATGGATGGTTCAGAATCGACGTATAAACTTGCCTCCAGCTGCTTTTTGATACATTAAATTTTGAATGAGTTTGCTGGTCGGACTCTAAAAATTATAAAATTATGTGAAGATGTGTTACCTAGTCTTCGCTGGGCAACGAATTTATTCGAAGAATAAAAACTGCTAGCATTTCCTCGATACTTTTAAATGCATCAATTCTATTGAGTAACAATTACAGAAAGGACCTCACTAGAGAAACCTGCTTAAAATGAAGGTGATCAAATTGTCTACCCGAATTAAACAAAAAAAAAACGCTCTATAAACTAAGATACTAACTGGGACGACTACGACTATCCAAAGGCACCAACTCCTTCTCCTCAGGACGGTTGACGACACCAGGAGCTGTCTTCCCTTCGCCATCACCACTGAAGATATCCTTAAGCTCGTTCGCGGCCGGTGCGTCAGGGTGATATTCTAAGGCAAGGCGCCTGTCTTTTTGGTAGCCCTTTCGGACCAGCGGCGCTGATGGAGATTTAGCTAAGTAGGGCTGCCAGCTGATCGAAGGACGCTCGAACACCTGCCCGTCTGTAAATAATGAAATAGATTGGATAAGTGGTATGCTATGTACCGATATGCGTCAGGAAATAGATAGATGGCTCATTAGTATTTAGTAAAGTAGAGCATGCTTGTAATGAATTCGGCACCTAAAGAGATGAAACTATTCAAGAATCAACTATGACTAAGGTTTCAAATAAGGAGATATTTGAGGGAAATACAAATTTACCAGAAAATGACTACTGTGAAGTGAAAAATCATGATAAACATGACGTAAATGAACGCTATCGCCAGATTAGAGAGCGCGAAAGGGAAATTCGCACTTGAAAGTAACACAAATTCTTCCTATATACCAAAAGAATTCACCAAGAAATTTACCAAATATCAGGTATCTGAGTACAACAAGATACTGATGTAAGTGATGCACGTAGTTTAATTTGATGTACAGCCCATCAAATGACCGATTTAAACAGTCAATAGGAGGACGCACGAAACAACACCGACTCACCAATTTTGAAAAGGTTGGTGCGACGGAGGGCGTTGGCAACAGCAAAGGCATGAAGCCTCATCCTCAGCCGGTCTGACTGCTGCACGTACTTCTGCTGCCCCACCACGCCGAGGTACACGTCCGGGGACATCTGAATGTTCGCTTAGTGAATTAAACCATGTATCAGCATTCACACTTTCGCTTATATTCCAGCAAGTTGATGGATGAAGATATTTGGTTCCTAGAATATAAGTTAGTTAAGCCAACTTTAATCAAATGAAATGCATGTGAGGAGAGAGGAAGGCACTATCTAGTATGGAATTGAGGCAATGGGGAATCTATGCACAAGTATGCTCCCAGACAGGGTTCCTTGGGTAACCTAACAGCAAGATGGAAAGAGGTTTATGAAACAAGATAAAGTTGAATAACAAATTAACAGGTACCAAAAAAGGTTTGCCATGAACCACAAAGAAAATTCTGAGACAAAACGAAAACTATTTATTTCAAAAATGAGCACTAATGGTTCACACCAGCCACATCACAGCGCGAGTTTATCTCCTACATAGTCATCGAGACAGCAGGCGTAGTGAACAATTACGTGCATTACCAGAGGCAAAACTTACCAACCATTTCAGTCATTTCAAAAAAAACACATAACGAATCCCTGACAAGGTTTACCAGAAAGCACTTGAACTCATAATTGAAATGAATTAACACAGCACTTGTAGTAATGTATTGAATATGTGACAAGAGAAAAAAGCAATAGTGAGTAATGATGTAACAGAAGCTACGAAGGAAGAACTGACACACAAGGAGATTTCATGACGTAATAACTGATGAGAGGAACTTCAGTAGCACCAGCAACACAAACAAAAGGAAGCAAGGAGCGCAGCTCACCAGCACGTCAGAGCGGGGCGCAGAGGCGTGCAGAGGCACCAGCTGGTATAGGTTGCGCGGCTCGAGCAGGTCCAGCTTCACGAGCTCTCCGTTCTGCAGCCGCCACGCGCCAGAGATCGCGTGGTCGAACTGAAAAAGTGAATACTTTAGAAATCGAGATCGTGAACTCGAACTGAAAAAGTGAAAACTTTGGATGATGGAAATCGCGTGATCGAACTGAAAAGTTAAAATTTTAGGAAATGGAAATCGCGTGATCGAACTGAAAAGTTAAAATTTTAGGAAATGGAAATCGCGTGATCGAACTGAAAAGTTAAAATTTTAGGAAATGGAAATCGCGTGATCGAACTGAAAAGTGAAAATTTTAGGAAATGGAAATCGCGTGATCGAACTGAGAAGTGAATATTTTAGGAATTGGAAATCGCGTGATCGAACTGAGAAGTGAAAATTTTAGAAAATGGAAAGATTAGATTTGATTATTAGTTGATTTAAGCCTCCCTATCCGCAAAAAGGCGATCCAAAGAGAGGAAGGAAGAAGGCACCATTTAGTATGGAGTTAAGGAGACGCGGAATCTATGCAGAAAGGGCATAGAAACAGTAAGATGAGAAAGAAGTTCATGAAACAAGATTAAAGTTGAAGAAGAAAGTAGTAGGTGCTGAAGAAAAAAGGACAGCAGTGAACCGAAAAAAGATGGTTCTTAACATAACAAAAGCATTTTATTTCAACAAAAAGAAGGCCTACCTAACTCTCAGCTCGGGCCCTCACATTGTCCCCCCGGGAGTGCTAATTCCCATAGATACAATGTTTGTATCCCCCTGAGGGGTAGAAAATGAAAATCGCGTGATCGAACTGAAGAAGTGCAAATCTTTAGAAATAGGAATCGCGAGCTTAAAAGTGAGATCCATGAAAAGTTTTAAAAAACCCAAGATTGCTCGCACAAACTGAGCCCAAGAAAATTCCAGGATTGTAAAGTGAAGTCGTTCTTCCGTAATTACTAATTCACACATTAAAATTAAAATAGAACATACGAGTAAATATTTGTTCAAAAATACCAAAATACCGCTATGGTGGGCAATGTGAATTTTACAGGATAGTCTTCATTGTGCTTTTTTTCAGACCAAATGGAAGTCCTTGCAAGAAGCAGAAGTAATTCCCTTTTCTTCCTAACTATAAATTTCAGACTTTCGTTTCAAAATCTATCGCAAACTCGTTCCCCTTCATGGTGAAATATTGAAAATCAGGATCACATTTCCAGGTGTAATAAAGAGCAACCAAGAAGTCAGTGTAATATTTTACTCCCATTAAAGGCGGTAACCTAACCATGCATCGTCAGTAACGGGTTTACTTTGTATTTATTCTAGCACCACGCTTTGTGAGCCTTTCTGACTAGCTTCTTGTATTCCGTCGTGAGATAGAATGCAAAATAATGTAAATCCCTTAAATTTAGAGCAGATTTCAGAACTAAATCATGACCAAGCACTATCAAGGAAGATTATTTTAAAACAAACGAGCCAATAACACACTTCCTAACATCAAAAAGAGATACACTAAAATCAAATCCACACCTACAAAAAATCCTTACATTCAATTTAACAAGCAAGAAGACGATGACCAAAACTCCGTTTACAAAAAGAAACAATGCTCATTTTCAACAAAAACAACGCGAGGAGAAAGCAAGAAGGCAGTGACCAAAACTCTGTTTACAAAAAAAAAAAACGCTCATTTTCAACTGGCCCTGCCCCATAGGACATGCTCACCTTCTTTGTCCAGAGGCGCGAGCCGTCATGTCTCTCAGCTTGAAGGAACTTCTCAGACAGAGAGAAGCGCAGCACGGGACTGCCCGCCTCACCTGCGGGCGACTTCCTGCCCGTGCTGGCACGGCATCCTCCACTGCGCACCAGCTCCACTTGGTGCTCCCCCACGCTGTAGTTGAACCTGCACCACACACACGGATGTTGAACTTTTGTTTCATTGTAAACTTCAGTTTGAGTATAGGCTGGGGATGTTAAATGTGTTTGTTGATTTGAATGTAGAACTCTGTTTTAAAGTGAACTTTAATTTAAGTGTAATTTAGACAGGGAAATTAAATTTATGTTGATTTGGGTACTTAATGTTTGTCTACAAAATGGAATTGGTATTAAATAACCAGACATGGAGTACTAAATGCCTGAATAGAAGGTAGATTCCAAAAAAAATAATTGGAACAAATTTTTGGGCTAGCATTTTATCAGCCTACTCAAACTCCCAAGTAATAACCTCGGAGCAATCATCAGATTATACACCACTCAGACTCGTAACAGTAACACAAAACCTGACTCTCAGAATCGATTTTAATTCCAGAGACCTTAGTTCTATAAGCAACCAAGAAAAACAACTCACTTTTGAATTCCGAGAACAGGGTCGAAGGCATGCACGTTCCTGATGGTCTTGGTGATGAGGAGGACGTCGTCCGAGTCGGAGACGGCAGGCACGGTACCGTCGGCCGTGGTGCGCTTCTTGCAACCGTCCTGGTCACACTTGTACACCAGTGAGCCACTCCCTGCGTACAGGCCGTACGCCTCTGACGAGAAACCAGCTGGGGACAAAATGTTTGAGAAGTTAGTGAAACTGCTGCACACTGACTTGAGGTAAAGTTAATACTAATGCTTGACCATCAGTAGTGGTCAGAAAAAATTGAGAAAGATTGAAAGGTAATATAAGAATATATCAATTTCAATAGAAGCATTTGAAAACTGAAAACGAATATAAAATGAATATTACAATATTTCAAACATGTTTTGATGATCAAATCTAAAAATGATGGCACTAGAATGAAAGCAGCTCATCTACAATCTAAGAGAACACATTATTATTAAAGGCACATAGCTCTAGGATAATGACAACAGAATATAGAAATGATCCTTTGGAGTATGGTCATGCTAAGGGTAAACAATAGCACAGCTTCTAAAGCTTTCTAAAATGAAAAGAATGGAAGTCCTGAACACACCTGAGACGTAGGTCTCCTCATCAAACTTGTATGTGGAGCTCCTGAGAGCATCAGCAGACACAGGCAGAGCAATGAGCTTGTTGCCTTTGGAGACCTGGTAGAGCATGCCATCCAGGGTGGGCACCAGCTCAATAGCCTTGCCAGCTGTCACCACTTCTAGCTGTGAATTCGAAATTTGCACTTTATTATAACTGACTGTGAAGGTATTACATCAGGGGCTCTCAACCTAACGTGCTTGCAGCCCCTGCATTTGCGAGACGATATTCCAGGAAGTGCGAGAGAAGTTCAGGTGAACAATAGGATATTAGGTATATGTTGGCATATTTATTTCAGGGGGTGAAAGGTTTGAATGAAATTTCTTTAGGGGTGCGTGGCAAAAAAAAAAGGTTGAGAACCCCTGGATTAAATGATCCACCACAGCTTGCAATAACTTGGCAGAATGAAATAACTCAAAAATTATTTACACGATCAGGCCAAGGCAGATAATGCTTCAACTAATCTAGGTCACTTTTCATCAAAATTCACAGATACAAATTGTTTTAAATACACATCTCTACATAAAATTAGATTTCGAGTTGCAAGAATACATGTGCACAAGCTAGTTAACAACTTCAAGAGCACAACCACATCTTTTAATTAAGTGTACTTGTAAATGGGAGTTCAAAATTTTTACAGCACTTTTCTCATTGAAAAGCAGCAAATACTTGAGCAAAAGAACACCACATTATTCAAAAGATACATATGCCTTGCTGGCTTTCCACATCAAGAATAGTTGACAACAATAACAAAAACCAAAAATTAAAACAACAGGTAATAATAAGAACAGTAAAAGATACATTAGCAGATGAGGATGTAAGAAGAAAACAAAGCCTGGTGGCCCAGTAATAATGGAAAAACAGTAGAAAATATACTAGCAGAAGAGCATGTAAGAAAAAGAAAGCACTTACTCCTGTGGAGGAGGAAGAAGAAAACCAAGCCTGGTGACCCAAAAAAAAAAGGAAAAATGTAGAAGGGCCATAAGCAGAAAATGTAAGAAGAAGGAAGCACTTACTCCTGAGCTGGATGAAGAGAACAGAGCCTGGTGACCGAGGGAATTCCTCCAGAGCACAGCACCAGTGGCCAAGTCAAGGCTCGTGATGTCCCCATCCAGCGTGCTCACCAGCACGTTGTTCTGGCCACCTCTGTCAAGGGCAAGAAGCTGGCATAAACTTACACTTCTGTAAAATGTGTGTTAAACGTGTGGTATAGTTGTGTTGCAGCAAAGTTCACAATTGACCACTGTATTCATGTTATCATTGACTATGACAAACTGAAATTTATCTCAAGATTATAAATTTTATGCACAAAACACAAAATTGGTTGATGTTACTATCCAAGCATATTTTAAGTTTACGAGTAATGAACAGCAAACTAAATCTGAAACTTCATTTTGATTATACATAATGGTCATAAATAATTCAACTGGTAAAGTCAGAAGCACTATTATCAAATACAAAATTGCATTCAAGGTTCATATAATATCCACAAGCATTTAACTGGTAAGATCAGAAGCACCATCAATATTTTCAATAACTGTACAAAGCACCTGATGACAGCAAAAAATTAGCAAGTGGCACTCCTCAAAAACCCTCACATGTATTGATAAGATGTATTCAAACAAACACATTCAACTCAGACAAGCCTCACCAAGGCAAACACATTTTGAAATGAAATAATGCAATGAAAGAATCCTAAAAGATGACAAATGGAATGATGTAGAAATGCCTTTAAAAACATGAAAACTAAAGCAAATAAATGAACCACAAATCCTTTCTAATTCATTAAACTCACGCACTAACTTTTTTGCAGATCCACATTTATTGAGTTCATCTAGAACAATGATCTGATGAAATCTCCTTTACACTTAATTTATTATAAAAGTAAGCACTCAAGAAAGACATTAGGAAATGAGTACAGTACTTATTAATACTTGAAATAAATGCTAAAGCATTTTCACCAAAACTTTACACATTTGCAAGATGATAATGCACTTGATTGCTTTACAAAGAAATGCGTTTTATGACGTCAAGTCTAAAATTATATTTGTCAACAAGTCCATGCTTTCCCCAGTTAGCTACAACCTAGAATGGGATACCTACTCAAGTAAGCATCAACTTAAAAGCTGATCATGTACTGCCATGCAATTGGAGCTCAGCATGCACATCTAGACTCATAATTTACACTAGCACTGAATGTAATTATTTTGGTCCACATAATTTCAAGTGGGTAGCAGTTAAAAATCACCAGCACAGCATTCAGAAATACTTCACTTCAAATTAAAATAAATGCATTTAATCAATTTGAACAGAAATATTATTCATTAAGTTTATGACATTACAAAATACAATTGATCATTTTGATCCATGCTCCATCAACAATCAGTTAGACTAGATGTTAGTTTAAGCCTCCTCAATCAAAACAAAGACATTCCAAAGAGACAAAGGCACCATTTAGTATGGTGCCTAAAAACAGTAAGTTGAGAAGAAGTTCATGAAACAAGATAAAAGTTGAAGAAGAAAGTAGATGCTGAAAAACAGGAGAGCAGTGAACCAAAAAAAAAGGAGGTTAACACATTCATTGCAGCATGACCCACTGGTGGGTCATGCTTAAATTTTTCCAGCTCTAAAACAACTCAGAAAATTTTTCAACAATATTTTTAAATTAAAGGTATTCATTTTATGCAATTAATCTTTCCTATTTATAAAATTTCCAACAACTTTTGACTTTTAATTTGAGTTTGATATTGAAGTTCAGATTAACCCATCGCAGTCAATGTGTCAACATAACAATAAATATTTTATTTCAATAAAACGGTCTACCCAACTCAGCTCGGGATCAACAACAATCACCCATATATTCTTGCTAAGGAACCTCTTTTTAAGCAACAAAATTGACATCTGGGCAGCATTATATTAATAATGTATGTACACATTCATGGTGTCACAAAATGATTTCAACACTGCAGTTCAAAACAAAAAATTTTGAAGTAATTTTTAAAAATAAATTGCCTCAAACACTGGGCACTGAGCGCCGGCCTTTGGATAACATCACAAAAGAAAACCATACATGAGTTACTTCAAAATTAATACAGCAAGAGTACCCATCTGTTAGTCTTCACCAACATCTTGCACCGTTGCAATTTAAAGTAAAAACAATTTCGATGACTTGTGAATTGAAACGAGTGAACAAGCTACCTCCTTGAACTTTTTGGCTGTTTTTAGCGTTTGATTCCATGAAAATTTCTATGAACAAATCTAAAATATGGCACACTGTAAATGAGCATCATATGCCTAGGAATAAAGATTTAATTTGCACTTAGGCAATTATGGATACAGGCCAGAATTGAGCTCACATCGACTTTAAATATAATATACATAAAGTTTAATTCTACAAAAATGCTTCTGAATTGTGCTGTATCATGGCTCACCAAATATGTAGCATACCAAGTATGAATAATACCATTGAAATAAATATGGCTGACCCAAAGTTACAGCATCAATAACACTAAAAATAGAAAAGGACTGTTCAACTGTTTCTGTGACATTAAACTAACACAAAAAAAAAACTGGCTTTCCAATAGAGAAAGACAACCTCATGTACACTTGAAGATTCCATTGTTCATTGTTTAATTGTCAAGATGGATTTTGCAATGGTCATATACAAAGGATTTTGAAATTACAAAACATTTCTCATTTTCTAATAAAATTCAGAAAAAAAAATGTTTCTAATAAAATTTAGAATAAAAACACTACATTCTTGAAGAAATAATTATCCCCATAAATATCACCCAATAGCTAACCAAATTTCAACCAACAAATGGCAGGTAAGAAAATCCTTTCCAAGGTTAAGTCTATGCTGTAAATGTTGCTTAGTTCATGTACAACCTGAACATGACAGGGTGCAATATACGTACCAACATTTTTCAAAATACTTCACCATTTTTTCAACCCACAAAAATTTGTCTGTGCTTATAAAGTTGCTAACTTGAATGAGAAAATGTATTTCAAGTCTTGTACAGACTGCCAATTTTCTTAGTCCTAAAAGTTTTTACAACTCAAGTATATCAATCAAAATGCCCATACAAGTTCAAAATCCCCAAAACTCTTACACAACAAAAGCAGTATATGATAACACAGACATCACTTGTAAGTATGCTCCAGAGATTGTGAATAATATTGCAAAGAGAGATGTAAAATATTACCCAATCTAGAAAATGAACATATCTTACAAGCATAAAAACAGCAATCGTATTGGAAGAAAAGAGTAACAAATGAGTTACGCACCTAAAAATGCATTAGCACAACTCCATCCCCATGAAAAGTTTCAACTATGCTGTAAAACATAAAAGGAAATGTAAGCTTGAACTAGCCAACCAATGTGAAAAAAATTACTCCAAATAATTTAAAAGATTTATTCACAGCTTCTGCATTACAAAATAAAAACATGACATTGAAAGTTATTTCAGATGCCTCTTAGAAAGAGATTATTCCCTCTTTAAACACAAAATGAATCAATGCGAAATTTTCTTTATTCAGTCGCAACTAATAAATTGTGCAAGAACAGAGAAATATCCAATGAACCAACTATTATAAATAAATATCAAATAAGCTAACTCTCATAACTTTCAACAGTAATACTGAAAGTAGTTGAATATAAAAACTGTAGGGATCATTTACATCCTGCTTGAATGCCTGTCCCCTTCTCACCCCTTGCTAAAAAAATTTCAAGTAACTCCCATTCAACAGCACTTCACCACATTCATTCTGTTCTGTCCTAACATTTCTGATGGTATTTTATAAAAAATACAAGAAATACAAGAAATACAAACCCAAAAAAAGCATTGACTCATACAAAACTAAGTCACACATTTAATAATTGAATCTCTATACTCAGATTAGATTATACATTAATTGAAGCCTCCCAAATCAAAACAAAAAAAGTTCCCATGAGAGGAAAGAGGAAGGCCTCCCATCCAGTACAGTCTTATTGCAACAAGAAGTCTTTGCACAAAATGTGTCACCACACCTTGCACAGAGAAAAATTAGGATTGAAAAATATGCAGTAAGAAAGATGTCAAAGAAAAAAAACTGAGCATTTAGAAAAAAACAGCAATGAATGGAGAAAAGACAGTTAAACCAAAAATACTGTTTTGAGCCTACCTAAGCTTCGAATTTGGATCTCGCATCCTCCCTAAGGCAGCGGTAAGCTTTCTTTAACACAATAACTATATCTTGAACCCTTTGCCAAGACTTTCCACTTTGAACTAGGTGTTTTAGGTATTGTCAATAATTTAGATATGTTACAGTGATTAAAGAAAACATCAATGATATCACCTACAGTTAATTTCACTCCAACTAGTGTTAACTTTTCTTGGCAAAAATGTAAATGGAAGGAGAGAACAATTCCCTTGGAGTCAATAACTACCCTCACAACACACAATTGGAGTGCAAGACTTGGGAGAGTATTTCTTCAAGTTCTTATCCTTTGCTTTGAACTCAACTAAATCCCCTGAAAGTTAACAATTCAAGACCAAACAAGATGTTTTACAAATTTAAGGGAATTCTAAACAACACCACATTGAATCACATTGAATGTAACAAATAGTAAATTTGTCACAGATAATAGATAGACTGTTCTTGCTATAAAAGCTAGTGTTTTGAAAGAAGTGAAAGATATAAAGTGTAATTAGTAAATTAGTAGCAAATGTAGATTGAAATTAGACTAGTTTCCAAGCAGCTAGCAAAATCCATTCCACAAACACTAAAAATACAAACAAAGCCAACAAATCGTGCAAGCCTCAAACTATTTACCTCCTTACACAACATGAGTAGGGGTTAGCTTCAGAGGAAGGGAGAATCTGCAGCTTCATTTGATATTTACAACCAATCGTAAGAGCCAAGTTAGATTATTTGCTGCACAAATATTTAGCTTGATTAATACACAGCCAGCAAACCAAAGTTTAAAGTAATGGTTGGTATCCATTTGTAAAAATTTGTGGTACATGATCACTAAAATTTAAATATAACTTAAACTCTGTTGTCCCAATGCTTACTGTGGTTAGCTAGCCAGATAATTTGAAAGACAACATATTTGTGTAGTGTATGTATTAAATATTTCAGTGCTGAATAAATACATAAAATATTAGTTTGTGTGTATTGATGTAGTGCACTAAACTAAAGCTGAAATAGAAATCCAATCAAAAATGCTTCTAAATAATGTAACTGAGATGTTATAAAATTAATTAGCAGCAACCAATATGTAGCAGATTGCCTGAAATTATAAATAAAGCTCACCCATCTCATTTGAATTTAACCTTATCATTTGTAACCTACACCCAAAATGTCTTCCACCATTCTACGATATATCCAATGAAAATGTTAAATTTTTGAACAAAATATTTTGCTAGAACAGGGGTACAATTTAAGTGCCAGCAACAGGGAAGACATCCATGCTACAGGCATCAAGGCATACATGGATATCCTAGACAAAGTTTGCATCTGTTCACGTATGCGATGAAGTCCAACATTTGGCAAAGGAAATTGAATCCAATTCACCCAACAATTTTTAAGCTACTGTACTCAAAATTCTGGATATCTTAAAAGAAAAATCATTGAGAATAAACTTCCTACACTAATACAATTTGAAATTATATCCGCATTAATGCATCTGATACAATTATACTTTTCATGATACAATTTGGAAGCATCTCAGAATATTTCTGTGCATGTTTTGAGCTTGTGTATTAACTGTCAACATTACAGAAGTTATCAAAAATAATAATTAATAAATGAGTATTTCAATAAATTTTGGTTTCTCCTTCCCCATTACCAAAAAATAAACAAATAACAAATACTATAAAAGAAATCAAATTTATTTTAACAGACAAAACATTCATCAACTCAACTAAAGTCATTACTTTTTGACAAAGAAATGCAAAGAGCAGTACAGGGTGTTCCTGAAGCATGGATACAGTACTAACACTGTTCACAGCAGTGTTCTATGCTCAAGATCATGCAAAAGTAAAGTTCATGTTTCAAATATTAGTTATTTATCAAGGAGTTATCAATCTTTGTATTAAAACTGGCACAAAGTATGTACTGTTTTCAATATTTTTCTAATCAAGAAAATTAACATTAGTTCAAAAAATTTCATGAAGAATAATATTAAATCATTTTCATAAGCAAAATATTTGCTGAAGGGATACCCAGTACTGTCTTTTGTTGCTTCAACTCTTAATATTGACATTCAAACCAATTGACAACTAAACTAACTCAAACGGAAAACATAAATGGCTACAAACTGTTCATTGAAATAAGATTTATTTTTGGTTGAAACTAAAGTATTTCTCTAGAATGTGCATCACATAAGGAAAAATAGGCTCCTGCCAGGCAGTGACATGAGCAAATACCATTCAAAGCAGGCATGCAAGGTACACCAGCAATTCCTCTAAACCCCACACAGGATAGCAGTGAGCAAAAATAGTTTCTCCATGATCAATTAAAAATTCTAATTTGTTTCAACAAAAAGAAGACCTACATAACCTTCAGCTCAGGACCACTCTTTTTACCCCCTGGGAGCCCCAATTCTGATAGATACCATAGTTGTATCCCTCTGAGAGGTCATTCAGATGATAAACACATTTTTTATTCAATATTATCCTAATGATTTACTATATGTGAAAGCTGAGATTGAATTTAATCGTACAAAAATACATAAGATGTTCAATAAAAATTCCGTTGCTGTTATTTATCTATAGTAAATAAACTTTTGATCATGTATTGGATTTTATTCCATCTACTGTACGCTTGTTTCTGTCAAACTTTTGGTTACACGGGTACCTCAGTACTCCTTACAAAATGTAAAGTTCTCAATTCAAAATTCAAAGAAACAGAAATACTCTCTAAGTTTGTAACACATTTTTCCATGACATAAACACTAAAACCACTATTGCAATGGAAGAGAGAAAATCTGACAAAAATACAGAGGGTGTAATTGACTATCACGAAAATCAAAGCATACTAAAGAACTTGTACTTTGGGTTTTACTCAAAAGAAATAATACTTCACTCAAAGTTTAACGCATCTTTTATAAAATTTCCTAAACTTTGTGATGCTTTAAATAATATTTGGGATTACGCAGACTTATTTTAAAACATAAACCCCTCAAAAAAAATTGAAGGCAAATTAGAACTTGTTTTTTAATTTAAAAATTTACAAAAACATCCATCAAAATTTTGGTATCAACACATATGTCAACAAAGTATCAAGAAGCATTGTAACGATTTTAACACATTATCTTCGTTAGATGTGTGCAACATTAAATCCATACCTACCCAAGTCAAGATATGGATAGACTGATATATTGTATCACATAAAGAAATAAGCTAAAAATATTCCTGAATTCCTTTAGATAGAATTCATCAAGTAAACAAGCAAACACAGAAACCAGAAAACCACTTAATTTGAAAATTTCAGCCTATTTCATTGCAAAGAAATACCATCCCAAATTAAGTACTGTGCAGGTGTTTAATAGATATTTAACAATTGTGATGCTTTGAATAAATAATCCATTCAATTTAAAAACATGCTGAACTGAAGGGTAATAAAGACTTCAGACAAAACAAATATTGACCATCCTAAAATAATCATCCAAAATTTCCCTTCAAAAATGGTGCAATCAAAATATAAAATTCCTCAATCCTCAACCCCAGAGGCCTCAATTCTCAATCCCATGGTATAACCTCTGCATCCTCCAGCATTGCTCTTGAGACCTCTAGAATTTCTCCCAAGTCTTCCAGCCTTGTCCTAGGGCCTCCTAGCAATGGCTATAAATGCTTCAATCATAAATAAGTAGTTGAAGAAACAATTTGTCTGAGTTGTTTTTTTAAAATACTAACCTGTCCGAAATATTCAGAACCAAACTACAGTACAGTTGGCTGAATTCTAAATATTAGGCCTTTTATGCAACAACTCCATAATAGGAAGTAAGGATAAAGTAATTCATTAAGCTCTACCTTCTCTGCTGATTGAGAAAAGTATCACCAATGAATACTAGTTTCTACTAATATTTTCTCATACTTCAATTGTCAGGACTACCCATAGGAATTTGCATAAATGTAGGATATCTCAGTATAGTATACATACATATTTGATAATGCCTGTAGAGTAATTCACTCTAAACTATGAGATTCAAGAGAAGTTAGGATCAATAATGCACTCACAAAAATTAAAAATTTTGTTCTAAAGAAACAGTAAAGTTGCACATTTAAAAATGTTTTACACAAATGACATTTTGCTTGCTGATGCATAATTCTTGAGTTATTCAACTTTAAAGTTATAGGAATGTCATATATAGAATTAAAGGAATGGACACGTATATATGCAGTAATATGGTATTGACGTAATGATGGGCGACGTTAGGTTAGATGAATAAACTAACTTAAACAAACCTAAAATAGCTTAACTTAGCCAAACCGATGCGTTTTTTTCACGCAAAAAAAAGTGAACATGTACCAACAATATGGCGAATGCACAACCGACTATATAATTTTATTCCTAATTGAACGTAATTAATGTCATATCTTAAAAATTATGCATTAGCATGCAAAATGTCATTTTTGTAAACCATCTTTAAATGTGTTCTTCTACCGATTCTTGAAAACCAAATTTCTAAGTCCTGAGAGCGTATTAAACTCAATATTGACCAAAGTTAGACATTTGTATTCTACACTCTGACATGATATACCAACAATTGCACTAACTTGACTCAAATGTTCCAAAAGACCTAGCAAATTCTGGATGCAATTTAACAGATATTGTGGAGGCAGTTAAACAGATTATATGAATAGCAAGTATTTAAATTTAATTATATACAGTACATTATTTCAGAGTTGATGCACTAAAACAAACTTACAAAATTTAGCTATTAGTTGTTAAGCCTATTTAAATCAAGTATCAACATTTATAAGTAGTTCAAATGAGAATTGTGGTCTCTTACATGTTGTATAAAACTAATTGATAGTGTGTTGAAGTAAACAAAAGTTTCAAATTCCTTATTGGTGCAAAGCAATGAGACTCATGCTTTAGGAATGTTGCTAATAAGTGGGGACCTTCTTAAGGCAACCA